>JAAIFI010000381.1:0-27025 GCA_011032875.1 Phlebia tremellosa | reverse complement strand
GATACATGATCTGCACAATCTTCCTAGCGACTCTGCGGAGTCGGCGCGCATCACGGTCTCCTTGCGGACTCCGCCACCATCAAAACATAATGGACCCTGAGCTCGAAGCGAACCTGACAGCGGTTTCATCCAGGCTGGTACTCAGTGCAGAAAACGTTGACCTAGCCATCCCTGAAGACACAAAGAAACTCTCCAAGACACTATGATCACAACCACTCTCACGAATATTCTAGGTATCAAAGTGTGAGTACAATTGCTTTGCCGTCTAGATTGACGCGCCCAACGAGGATTGGACATAGGCCTGTGGTCCAGGGCGGCATGCAATGGTATGTGTAGCATCCTTCATCTTGCTGGTCCTGTGTGCTAATTTACTGTAATGACAGGGTTGCTCATCCCCGCCTCGTCGCGGCCGTTTCCAACGCTGGGGCCCTCGGTTTGTTTATATGTTGGAGGTTGAAGTTCAGCTTACTTAAACGTTGTTATCAGGTGTGCTTACTGCTCTGACGCAACCAGACCCTGAAGCTTTGCGTCTGGCTATCAGAGAGACACGGCGACTCACTTTAAATGTCTTCGGAGTGAATATTACGCTTTTACCCAGTATCAATCCTCCCGACTATGAAGGATATGCCCGTGTCGCCGTGGAGGAAGGGATACATATCTTTGAGACCGCAGGGAACAACCGTAAGCTTACCTCGCCATGTTGATATCGGACTCCGCTAAGCTTCACTCCATGACAGCGGGTCCGTTGATCAAATACTTCAAGTCCAATGGTTGCATCGTCATTCATAAATGTGTGTCGATTCGGCACGCCAAGGTCGGTCTCTAGTCGTCCTTCCGGAAATGTTCTGAACCCCAACATGACAGGCCGCAGAGCGCTTGGGCGTCGATTTCCTGAGTATCGACACTTTCGAATGTGAGCATTTCCCGAATTGCTCCGAATCATTTCTGAGCTCCATTTATGGGATATAGGTGCTGGATACTGTGGCGAGGACGATATCGGTGGAATGGTTCTAGTAGGTACATCACTCAATGAAAAATCTCAGACTTCCCAATAGGTCGCACAGCTTGCTCGAGCAGCTCAAGAGCTCAAAACTCCCTTCATCGCTTCGGGCGGTATTGCTAACGGCCGTGGTTTGGCCGCAGCGCTTGCCCTCGGAGCCTGTGTAAGTCTGTTAACGCCACCGTCGATGTTTATCCATCTGATCTCTATCCAGGGTGCCAACATGGGTACACAACTCTTCTATGTATAGTGGGTGTCTAGCACTGACATTTTGTACTCAAGGCACCCGTTTTATGTGTACAGTCGAAAGGTGGGGCAGTTTGAATGATGATGGGCCTTACTCACCGATTTTGTCATAGTCCTATCCATCCAAATCTCAAGAACAAGATAATTTCGTCCACTGAACAAGACACTATTCACATTCTACGTACCATGCGGAACTCCGCGAGGGTCTATAAAAATGCGGTAGCAAAAGAGGTTGTGGCCATCGAGCACAGACCAGGCGGTGCAAAATTCAAAGATGTCGAACATCTTGTCGCTGGCCAACGGGGCAAGCTAGCATACGAGAATGGGGATCCAGATTATGGTATCTGGAGTACAAGTGTTAGCATCGGCCTCATCAATGACTGTCCGACCTGCAAGGAGCTGGTAGATCGCATCGAGCTGGAGGCAGAGATAGTTATCGATTCCCTCACCCAGCTGAAGACCGCTGCGAGAGTGAACGCCAAATTATGAGCGGGTGGAAGACTGTAAGACGCGTTCAGACTCTCATATTTGATGCGCTCATAAAAACGAACAAATCCAGCACAATGTTTAATTCACTCTTTTCGATCATTTCTTAGCCTCTGCGGCCGCTGCAGGTCAGCAGCACTTCAGTTTTATATAGTACGTTCTAGTACCTAGTACCCGTGAGGTTGGTCTTTGCTGCAGAATAAGACGGGGATATGCGGAGAGACATCGTACTCTGATTGTGAGAATGTGATCCATTGATACAAGATCTGACGCGACTTACACTACTCAGCAAAAGAGGGCACGAGGGAACGACTTGCAAGCAAACATAGTCATCGTTCTAAATACTGGGTACACAGGGTGGACCGTTTTCTACTACATAGCAGACATTGTACACTACTTGACATAGGCTCGTCAAAGGAAGTGAACGTATTTGTACTCTCGGGACAGTGCCCCAGAGAAACATTATGCCATAAAGGCGAAGACATGGACAAGAAGAGGCATTAAATCATGGGGTGCGTGAGGATGAGGAAGATGATGGTGAGATGTACAAGGTGTAAGGAAGGCTTGATTAAGTGCGAAACACGGCGGTTAGGAAGATGAATAAACGCGGAAGAAAATGTTCGTTGTGGGCTCGGGAGGCTGTGCAGGTTTCAATTTGAGTGATGATGAATGCCAGTGAGAGTTCGTTGTGTGTGGACAAGACAAGACAAGCGAAACATGTACAGCGAATGGATAAAGAAACCGTGCAGGGATGAATCTACTGCTAATTTTGTGAAGATCATCATCATGCATGAAGGAGGCAGTCGAGTGGAATGATGATGATGTGATGTAGCGATGCCGATGTGTACAGGTCGATGAAGATATGTTACAATGCGAATGCAAAAGATGCCGCGAAAACTATGCACAGTTGAAATGTGGGAGAAATGAAGCTGAGAACGAAGAGATATTTCCAGAACCGCACAAGATGACGCAAGGCAAGAGTCGGGAAATAGGCAGCAGGCGATGAGCTTCGTCATCGAGAGGGGATGTTCGCGTTTGCAACCGAGATCCATTCCTCGTGATCGTACCGCCTCCCGCCCATACCCATCCCAAAAGGCTCGGGTATATCCATCCCAAGAGTAAATTCTGAATGTTTTCCTCCACAACCGTTCAACCCTAGTCCGATGTCTCCCAACCCGGGATCATCCTCTTCCTCATCTTCGCTATGATACACGTCGAACAACTCCACCTTTGTCTGCGGCTCCAGTACGCTCAGGCCGATCTTCTCGTCATCCGAGTCGAGCGCGCGAGGATACGTCGCCGCAGTGCTGAGCACCGTCGCAGTCGTATTTTCCTGCAGCATACTGCGCGTGCGTGGTCGAATTGGGACTGCATGACGCTGGAGCTGGAGTGGAAGGGGCAAGATGACATCGCTGTCGGCTTCGTTCAATGAACGATCTTCTACGAGACGCACAGTCGGTGTCGACGGTGGTAATAAGTCCGGGTCATTCTTTTCGTGGAGTTCGTGAAGAGGCGTCGGAACTGTAGGATTCCTTTGGTAGGGCGGGACGGGTTCTTCGTCTTCTTCTTCTTCTTCCTCGCACACAGGGAAAAGGCGCATGATGTTGTGTTCGGCAGTGGTGACGATAAGCCCGCGTTTCGACTTCCCCGCCATACCTTCGATTGCAGTGACAGGTGAAGACGCAGACAGCGCCTCCAACAAGTCACTCGCGTTAATAGGCTCGAACCGCGCTAGCGGGGAACTCCTCGCAGGTGTGCAAAGACCCATGTCCTTGACATGCGCGCTACCCATGTACTGCCGGTTGCTCCATGCCCGCCTTCGACTTTTGATCTCGAGTACAGACTGCAGCTGACGCTCATCTTGAGCTTGCATGGCAAGCTGGGCGTCAATGCGGGTGAGGACGGACTGCAAGCGGAGGCGTTGGCCAGAGAGAGCAGTGTACGCTGCCAGGTCGCAGGGGCTGAAGTTGGGCCTGCCGTGTACTTGCCCTGAATGCGAAACTTGAGAAGAGGAAGACGATGATGCGGTGCGAGAAGCAAATATCGTTTGCCGGCGTAGCTGTCTCTTGCTGGGAGAGATGGGAGGCGACGGGGGCGAAGATTGTCTACTAATGCTGGAACTGGGCGACAAAACGGGAGGCGGAGATGGTGGAGACGGGGGTGGCGAGGAGCATCGAGACGGTGTGAAGAACGGCGAACCGTCAAAGGAAGCGGTGTCGGGTGTGTGTACCGACGACCCGTCGGTGTCTGTGCTCGCGCTGTCCCTGTCCGCGTCCGTGTCGGCATCCACATCCACATCCTCCTCTTCGAAGAATGGCGGCGGCTCGTCTACGAGCGTCGAACTCGGCGTCATCGATGTGTCGCCATCAGGCACCGAACCTGCAACGCTCGCGCGCGTCGCACCCGCCTCCGACTGAGCCCTTGACCCGCCCACGCTCGCGCCCATACCCATGCCCAGTACACCGTTCTTTCCGTAATAGAAGCCCATGCTCGGGTCCATGTCCGGCGCACCTCCTGCGTCGCGCACCATCTGTGTCATCTCGCCTTCGACGCGCGAGAGCATGCTCCGTGCGGCCCACGCTGCATATCCGCCTGCCGGCGCCGCGGCGCTCAGCCGCACGAGCACGTGCCGACGGAACGCGTTCACGAGTGTCGAACGCGCGCGGCGGCGCAGCGCCGTCGAGCTCATGTGCTCGGCGTCGGACTCGTCGTCGGTGTCGGACGCGTGCGAGGGGGTAGGCGAGGTGGAGCGTGAGGTAGATGTAGCCGTGCTGGTGGCTGTGGTGACGGAACTGGCGTGGACGGGGGCGACATGCGCGTGGTGCGCGCCCGCCCCTCCTGCCGCGTGTCCGTGTCGGGGTGAGACGAGCGACCTGCGAACCGAACGCGGAGCGTCAGCGTCATTCTCAACCTTTGAGCGTGAACGAAAGCGGAAGCGGGGGTGAGGACGAAGAGCTTTCACGCACGCGACGAGCGACATCAGCAGCGATCGCTGCTTCTTATGTTTTCCATCTCTCTCCTTGCCCTCCTTGCCGTGTTTTCCTGTTGTGGGAGCGCTCCCGTTTGTGGTTGCCAGTGTTGGAAGGATCGGCTCGCTCATGGTCTGGCTTGGGCATGGCGATATGGGCGGACGCGTCTGTTGCGCGTCGAATCGCCGCTTCTCACGATCCGCCTCCACCGCGCTTTGGTTCACATCCCGCAGGACGCTTTCCAGCTCGAGCATGCACCTGCCCTTCGCCTCTTCCTCTCCCTCTGCTTCTGCGAGCTCCTTCCTCAACTGCTCTTCCTCGTCAAGGGGCCACACTTGCGTGCGCCCGTCAACATACGTGCATACAACGCACCGGCGTCCTAAGTCAAACGTAACGCTGTGCAGAATCGCAACGAGCCACGTCGTCTTGTCGAAAGCATGGACCGTGCCGGGTAACTCGAGGTCATCCGCGGAAAGGCGGTGTAGGGCTTGTGCCCATGACGCGGGAAAGCCGAGGTAGTCCGGCGGTTCGCTGTACGTGACCGTAAAGAGCACTGTCGGCAAGGACGACGCCGGTATGAGTTTGATTTGCATTGGCCTTGGACGTGGGACGTGGATCTAAACGTTCGTAAGTGCTGGCAGTATGCGATGAAGGGATGGTTAGTGATATCTGATGAATGTGGAAAAATGTTGAATTGACGACGGTGAGTTCGTTTGTTGAAACACGTTGGTGAGTACAGTGGTGAGTGAGTGAGAATCCGTGACCTTTGAGTCGACGAAGAAAACGCCGGATTAAGACTGGTGTGGTTTGAATATATTATTGGCACTTTGCGCTTGGAACGGTTCGCTATATCGGTGGCTTGTAGTACAAGAGAACGATTGGACTGGCTGAATGCTTGCTTGAAGGCGATTGATGGATATATGCAGTGACAAGAGTGACCGGTTGGCTGCTGAAGGGTGGACGAAAAGTATGTCAGTGATACGGTAAGATCGAACGACAGCATAGACTAGAAAACGCAAAAAGCGTGATCGCAAAACAGTACATGAGCACAGTTAGCGAACACGCTGTATCCCGCCGGGCGCATATATCAATGTTCGTTACGCGGGATAGCACCGGACGAGCGCTAGAGAGGCGTAGCCGAGAACGGGTGAACCGGGAACACAACCCACGGATTAAAAAATCGACAGCAACCAGAATATGCACTCACAAAGAGATTCTAGCACAAAACGCAAAATACTGATGCACAGATGAAGAAAACTTGCTTGCTTGCTGAGGCTTTGGTGACCAAAAGAAATGTCAAGGTGCCAACGGGTGCGGTCCTTTTGAGGATGATGAAAATGCAACGGGGAAGGCGGCGACTGCAAGGAAGACTGTACTGAATGAAGAAACAGGCTGAGTGATCGTCAAGTGATTACGTTTGGAGATTTAGTGTTATTTCAAGTGAGATTATGGCTGATGAGGTGAGTGCGGTCAGGATGGGTGGGGTCGATAACTGTCTGAAATGCCAGGGAAAAGAGGCAGTCTGCTAGTTGAAGAGGACGTGTTAGTATCGTTGTCATGCCAGAACTCTTGGTCTCGGTAAATAAGCCGAGATAAAAACAGCCAGTATAATCAAAGCCCACAGGGAAGCGCATATAGTCGAAAATAGGGAGCCTTTCAAGTATGAAAGGGCTCATGTATCAACATTTGTAGCAAATAACACTGCAAACGCGAGTACTAGGAAGGCCAGAAGGTCCGACATGTGGAGCCGCTTCTGCCAGCGCAGTACTGCTCATTGCCGCGAAAATGTGAAGGGCATCCTTTGAACAGGATGCTACGCACGTTTCCGCATAGTGAGAAACACTGCACGAACACGACGGACTGCAAACCGATACAATCACTTGTGACTAGGTTTGCGAAAACCCTGGTGGCATGTGTCATCTGACCACGGCAGGCCGGTGATTGTGTTCTCGCAAGCAAATAGTACAAGTATCCCGTTGGAAACGTCGTGTGAACGCAAGAAACAAGCTGTGAGAAGTGCAAGCGACTTCGTTGTATCGCTCGTGAGGCCAACGGCGCTCATGAGCTTAACTGTCGCCCGCGCTTGGGCAAAGCACCTCGCGCTAGTGACACGATCACATAGCAGCGACCACACACCAGCAAGGTGACGTGCAATGCGTTAAATGTTCAAGGGGGGCGACAGAGTCACCCTTCGAGGTGGGGAAAACGCGAAAGTCGCTTGGAAACGGGAAGACGGGGACACTCACCGATGTAACGACTCTGCGACAACTCTACCAAAACACCTGGGGAACACCTTTGAGGATCACGACGACTATTACCGAAGGGCGTTGCCTGTAAAATGCGGGGAGGGGTGAGAACGTTCACGACAAGAGACAGGTAGGCGAACGGATCAGGCGGGAGCTGATGAGTACGCGTGCATGGATATGAAGAAGAGGACGTACGACGACTGGAGTAAGCCCGGAGATCTGAAGCCACGAGGAGAAGGTAAGAGTGGTACAGTGACAGAGTAAACGTCGGCTGGTAGTCGTGTAAATTAGGGCAATAGGAAGGAGATTCAAAAGGCCAGAGGTATGGTATTAAGAGCAGAAGAGAGAGAGGTATACGAGACGCAAGCGAAAGACCCGTTTTAGACGTCTCCTTGGGGAAGACCACTCTCAGACCGAATGAGAGAGAGAGAGAAAGGGAGAAGGAAGGAGGTGGACGGGGGAGAGAGAGTCTAGCGAGGAGAGCCTAGCGAGAGATCTAGCGAGGGCCTTGGAAGGAGGCAGGCCCGAGGGAGAGACTCTGAGAGACTGGTAGAGACCGAGAGACTGACAGCAAGAGCCTGCACGAGCCTGTGATCTGTTCGCTGGGTGGGGTGAACGGTTCAACACCGTCGCAGACACTGACCAGCACCTAACCGACGACGACAAAAATCCCCAGGAAATACTTGTTAAATATCATCGAAATAATCAATAAATCCGAGATAATTCGAATAAACATCAAGCTTAGCACCCGCCTTTTTACTTGATGCGCTTCTTTTCCCACGGCCTCCTTCCCTTTAGGGATGCGCACTTACCATACGGGGTATTTCCCATCAGCATCAGCGATCGTCGAAGCGTGCTCGCTTTTCGGCGGGCTCTGCCGTGTCCGAGCACCTCAGACATTCGGTTGTCAGACGGTTGCTACAGATTTACGAGTGAGTCGACGGGTCTACTCGCTTGAGTTTATTCGAGTAAATAATGGCAGGAGTCTGCAATTAAGACCGCAAGAGACTATCAGGCAGTGTCTGCAGCAACGTCTGCGTCGCACGGGACTCCCAGTGGTCTGATCGTGTACATGTCTCCGCTTGTTTACCTCCGAGGACACTGATCCAGTCAAACCGCACCAGTCCCACCCAGGTCCACATAACTCGCGGTCTGTCCTGTTCTCTCTCCTCAAACTTACACTAGTCTCACCACATGCATGCACCGCCGACAGTCCTCGCACCAGTGGATTTATCGACTAGCATGTCGCATGTACCCTCCACGCTGCATCGATGTTCAACACCGTGCTTGCCTGCTAGCGGGGGGCCGTACTGTAAGATTACAATCAGCACTTACACGCTCCTAACGAACTCATTGCATTCACCGCACGCTGGTGATGACGCACACCGCATCGATCCTTCTCAGTGCGCACCGACCGTTTGGACAGTCCATCATATATCACAAAATCAGATTTTGCCAGCCTCGTGTTCTTTCAGTCCGCCTCGTGCACCTCCCCAACGCCTCATGCCTCTGAGACCGGTGCGTCTACGGCCTTCCGCCCATGCTGTTCATGTTTTCGCTGCGGATCTCAGCTCACGAACCGCACAGCATTTTTTCTAGGACAAAGCGTTCGGGACACTCACATGTCGCAGGCACCTTCTTCACGCAGACACAGATGCCTCTGATGCATGAAGCATCTTCGAGTGTCCTCGCATATGTTCACGGCGGCATTTTTGTATGCTTCTTTGGCACGCCAGTCGACCCGCTGCTGAACCGTTCAACTCATGGGCTACAGATGCACCGGTGCATCAGAGACACCCACTGGACCTGCTTTCCTGATACGCCCGTGGTCGCCCAAGGCCCCTGCGCACCGCCGTTAACCCACTGATGTCTGACCCTCCCCGGCTAAGCATTAGATGAACTACCCTGGCTTGCGCTAGTGTGTCAGCGGCGATCAGGAGCAGTCTTTCGCGCCAAACCATCCTGGGACACAGATACAGTACGACAGCCGCGCGCACGCATCGTGTAAGCTCACCGCTCGTGTACTAAGCTGTACATTGCATATCTGCGACCGCCATTACGATACGGCTAGCGCGGACGCCACACATCACGTAGCCAAGTCTCACATCCGCACGCAGGCCACGTTTATGCTCAGCCTGAGGGTGAAGTCTCGGATGGACGCTTGAAACCCGACACTTATCTCGCTGGCCAGACTAGGCGGGACGCGCTCGGGACCGCGTTGACGTCGACACTGCTGCGATATGGCGTATTCGTAGCGCACCGCCCCACCGCAGTGGTTCTCGCTGCTCGTACGAATTCACCGTCGCACGTCGTGTGCTGTGCAGGCGGCTAGCCCGGTGCCGCCGAAACCTGGATTCACATCGTATCCACTGGTCCACAACTTGGGTACTCATCGTCTGCTGTCTCATAGCGCTTTGGCCCTTCCCAAACTCATGCAAACCCTAGCATGCAGCTACCACCGTAGCAGGCGCACGCAATTTACCATCCTTGACGGTAAACGGCAGGCAGATCGTAGCGATAGTGCGCTTCAATTTCAATTACGCCGCTTCTTATCAAGTCATCAAGCTTTTTGGGACCGTTCCATTTGGATACCGTACGCCCGGGAGATGTCCTCCGGACCTCGCCAGTCGAATCGGGACCTCGTCAGGCATGTGCCAGTCATACTCTGTCATACCCATATAAATCAGCTTGGCTTCATGTCCTCGACCAGGCCACAAGACGTGGGCTTGAGTACTCTATCTCTCGCGGCTTCGATGATAGCGCAGAATTTAGGGTGGATTTTTTGTACGCTCGATATCGTCATGGCGCAACTGATATCTGAAAGCACACGATCTCCAGATCTGTGTATTTTCTAGAGCCCTCAGCACGCCTCTCAGAGCTCAGTAATCCCCCGGCCCGCCAGTGTGACTCGGACGCCCCGCCCCGCCGTCTCCTCACCTGAACAGCATCGAATACTAGTGCAAGTACCAGGGCAAGCCCAGCAGCCTCCCTCAGTGTTCCAAGAATGTTAACATCACGGTGGCTATAGTGCAATCCAACTCAATCTCGTGAACCCCATCTGCTGGCTCCGAGCTACACTGCTAAAATTATGGGCAGAAATGGAGCCGTGGATCATACCTGGACCAGTGGCACCGATCAGGTTATACGCCTATCCGCATCCGTGATGATGCGCGCTGGGCAGGGCGTCGCGGATGCAGATGAAAAGACTCCATGGCGCTGAAGCTAGGATCTGAGAGATTGGCGAACTGACTGAGACGAAGGCACAATCGCCCTGATATACTTGCCGTACATACCATACCACTAGCGCAGTATGTTTAGCGCGATACAAACGGTGATACATTGTGCAATGGCTTTGGATTCAAGGTTATTCGTCTACATTGTTATAGAAACATGGTATGCACTTGTGGTTATCTATTGGATACATCAGCCCCTCTCGCCTCTTTCTTCAATCAAAAGGACCCGTAATTGATAACGCCTCTAATGGACGGCTCCGTCAGGTATAATTCCCTAAACGCTAGATCCGAGACCGGCCTCTGCCTCGTCCCCGCCTGCAAACTGCTCGATCACGGCCTTTACGAGTTCGACGTCAGGACCTTGCACATCAATGACACGGCGCTCCTTCTCGAGCAGGCCCTTGAACTCCTCTGGCAGCACGTCGCGCTCGAAGTTGAAGGCCGGTGCATCGTGCAGGGCGCGCGTGACGGCCTCCGAAAATTTGGCGGGGTGGGCGGTCGAGAGGACGATTTGGACAGTTGAGGGCGGGCTGGGTTAGAGAGGGGAGATATAAGTACACTTTCTCGTCCCAAACACTTCAGGAAGTACACACTTTTGTGCTGCGATGATGTGCGCCGCTGTGAGACCCACGGCGGTGTGTGGGTCTGCAATATACGAGGGCGAGGCGTTGAAGGCCGCGCGAATGGTCTCGAGAGTCTGGACGGACGTGGTTATTAGGTGATTGAGGCACAGAAGTCAAGGAGGAATACCGACCTGTTCATCCGACACCCTCTCCGCGATGAAGTCCCTCCTCGCCAACTCCACCACCTTCGTTGGCACCTCCACCCTCCCATCGGTCTTCACCTTGCTCATCCAGTCCGCCACGGTCTGGCACGCACCCAGCCTCGTTCCGTCGCTCTCCTCTAGGCTCTCATGCGCCAAATACCACAGCAGCCTCTCGAAGTTACTCGATACCAGGATATCCATTGCAGGGCTGAGCGTCTCGCGCACCCCGCCTACAACGTTGGCCTGCTTCCCATCCGACGCACCCTCCGCGGGGCGCGAGAGGCCGACACCCTCGCGCGTGGACGAATCAACCTTCTCGTACGCACCATGCCGCCAGAAGCGTGCGAGGATGTCGTTCGCGTTTGTCGCAATCACCAACCGCGCCATGGGCAGCCCCATGCGCTTTGCATAGTACCCCGCGAGGATGTCTCCAAAGTTGCCGGTGGGTACGACGTACTGGATCTGCACGTCTGCAAGGTCGGTCGGGCTGAGCGTAGGAGACAGGGTGTAACGGAGGTGGAAGTAGGATAGGAAGTAGTAGACGGTTTGTGCGAGGATGCGGGCCCAGTTGATAGAATTGACAGCACCGAGGTGGTGTTTAGCGTTGAATGCTTTGTCGGCGAAGAGAGATTTTACAATGTCCTGCGCCTATGGTCAGCGTCAAATGTCGGAGACGATCCCTGAGTACGTACCTGACAATCATCAAAAGTACCCTTCACGGCGATATTGTGCACATTGGCATCCGTGACAGTAGTCATTTGTGCCTCTTGTATGGGAGAAACACGACCTTTCGGATGCATAATGAAGATGGAGACGTTGGATTTATTTCGGAGTCCGTATATTGCGGCACTAAGTGGAGATTAAGTATGATACTCGGTGATAATACGTCCCTCACGTACCTGCCTGTGTCTCCGCTGGTCGCACCAACGACAGTCAGCTGTTCTTGTTTCTCCCCAGCATCTTTCCGCGCGTTCCTCCTAGCCAAGAAGAATTCGAAGAGATTACCTAACAGCTGGAGCGCAACATCCTTGAATGCAAAGGTTGGTCCATGGAAGAGCTCCAAGATGTATGTCTTGTCGTCCAGTTTCTTGATGGGTGTGACGTCGGGATGCCTGAACGTGCTATATGATTTTTCTACCAACGCACGCAGCTGACCGCGCGAGATCTCGTCGGAGGAGATGTACAGTGATAGAACCTCTACCGAGAGATCTACAAAAGAAAGCTTTGCCCATTTAGACTGCCAATTCTCTGGCAGCTGGGGGATGTGTTCGGGGATGTAGAGTCCGCCATCTGGAGCAAGACCGGTCAGAACTGTCTAGAGAACGTGGTATAAGACGAGATCGGTGAGAAACGCGTATATAGGCATACCTCTTCGAACGAGAGCAGGTCATGGCCGCCTCTAGTTGAAAAGTACTTCATGGTAGTTGAAAGCAAGTCAGTGGAGAACCGAGTCACCTTCACAGAACGCGCTTTGCAAGATGTACGATCATCAATGGCAGATCTTGATCTCTTGATCTAAGCGCGCGTCTCGGTGTAAACCATGTGTATCAGTGTGTATCGCGAGAGAGAGGTACAAAGTACAATAAGATACTAGAGTTACATGTTATGCACAGCGAACAGAGAACTGGTACGAAAGGAGGGGTAGCACATATGAAATGACGGATTCTGAAAGATAGTAAGGTATAGTCATACTAGTAGAACAATATTAGTCCGCGTATCGTATATATCATGGCTATATGGTACAACATTGTCCATAAGGATGGTGTGGTTATGAATTCCATGGTGAAGTGGGTGTCCGTCGTATTGTAAACGAATGACAAAGGAGGATAGAAAATACTTTCATACAAGCAGAGCAGCATCGAGACCATGTGAAAAGTCAAAGACGACGATCTTATGGTCGTGGGACGTACTAAACAAAAATCGAATCAGAAAAAGCAAGAGCAGCTGTACGCCAGGTACGTACCTCACGATGCGCGAGCAGTCAAACTTCACGTCAAAGATATGGCTCGCATACGGACCTTTAAACTCACGAAGCATTTTCCCCGTACGGAGATCCCAGACCTTGACGGTACGGTCGTAACTGCCACTGACAAGGCGACCGCTGCGAGGGTCAAAAGCTAATGCGCGCACTAGGTGGTCATGACCTGTAAGAGTGCGAACGCATTCACCAGTGGACGCGCTCCACACTTTTATCTTCTTGTCATTAGAGCCAGACACTATGAGATCATCCTGATACCGTATGAAGATGAGTTATGGAAGATGAAGCGTACTAGACAGCAGTTCGCACCTTGAACTCTATGCATGCAAGGCCACGATCGTGGCCTTCGAAAGTCCGCAGCCGTTCTCCGCTCAGCACATCCCATAACATCATCTTGCCGTCTCCGCTGGCGCTCACGACACGGTTGCCCTGCAGCCCAATGGCATTGACGGGACCTTCATGACCGTTGAAAGTGCGATGGACCTCGAGCGTCGAGCGATCCCATACACGAATGAGCGCATCCTTTGAGCTGACGAGATGGTGAGACAAAACGGCCAATTGTATATAGCACGACTTACCAGCTTACGATCCACTTATCATTGATCTCGAGGTCCAACACTCCTCCATTGTGACCTTTCAGTATACCGTGCAGCTCAGCTGTCACAGTTGTCTCCATCTGTCCATGCTCATTCTCTGAGGAGCAAGCATAGAGATCCCATACACAGACAGTGTGGTCGCTTGACCCACTGACCATGAACCCCTTACGCCACCCGGTCAATTCGCTTTCGATGACAGCATTATTCGGATCGAGGTCCCAGTCCTTCTCAAACTTGAGGCACAACACGCTTCCACGGTGCCAGTTGATAGTCGCGAGACACCGTCCGGTCTTCAGGCTCCAGATCTTGATCGACCTGTCTCTAGAGCCGGTTATAATCCGCGCGGAATCGAACTCTGCACAGTATACGCTGCGACCATCTCGTAAACGCTTCGAAGATGTAGCAAAGAGAAGCATGAACGCACCTGTCTTTGTGCCCTTCAAGTCGTTTCATGGATGGTTCCCATGCCCTCGCGTTCTCTTTATCCTCGGACATGTTGCCAACAAAAGCTGTCGCACTCCATCTGCGATCAAGCTCAGCACGTGTCTTGTACACGTTGTACCAGTCAAGCTCCAAAGGTGCTGGGATGGTCCGTCTTCGTCGCCTAGTCGGACTATGCGCTGATGCGAATCTGGCTGCTTCAGTCATACTGGACCTTCTCATGCGGCGCAAATCGATATCCCAACCATCGACTCGCCTGCGGAAGAAGAGAGACCGCCACACGGAAAGATCTGAGGCAAAACCGTGCCATGTCCTGGACACAGAATAAGTCTGAGTGGCCTAATCATAGAAAAAAGGAGCCAACGTACTTGGAAACGAGGAGACAGGACAATATATCCTGCAAATCCAAGAAAGTGAAGAGATAGAGGGCAAGCTCGTCAGGGATCAAAGCTATGATGTCTGGGAAGATATCTAATCAGTCAAACAAGCTTCCAAAGATAGATCAAAGCGTGGGAGCCACGCATATCATCCATTGCACAAGCGAGGCTCCAGAATGCACATTATAACAGCATGGTCAAACCATCCACAATCCGTGGACCAGAAGAAAGTTAGATATGAGGCAACGAGACTTACCGATGCCCGTGACGGCTCTGACATTAATGAAGCAGGCTTCGTCATCAATGAGTTCTCCTTCTTCACCGTCCAATGGAGGTAGATTCGCATAGTCGATATAACTGTCTCCGTCGTTCCATATAGACGTTGCTACGACCTCCGTGCGTCGTCGACCCCTCTTTCCCGGGGACGATTCACGAAGTACATCCCAGAGACGCGGTAGGAGACCAAAGCTCCTTGAAGGCTTCAATGCATGGATATTTGGGGACCGCAGTGTGTTGTACGAAGTGGGGGTTGGATAAGGATAAGGATGGTAGCCGACCGCTGAACGTCTGGTTGGAGCGGGGAGGAAAGAGCAATGGGGGGCGGCGTCAGACAGTGATGGACGGGGCTGTGGTGAGTATATCTCCATCCCCTCCGTCCAATTCAGAAAGGAATAGGTGTCCGTTGAGAAACTAGGTGTAGGGGACGTCGGTCGAGTTATCGTGTGCGCACGAGGAACAGAGCTCAGAGTGCCGTCTACAGCTTCAAGGTCGTCTTGTACGGCAAACCCCTCTCTCCAGGTTCCATCGAGGGGTAGATCAGAGACTGTAAGGAAAGGAGAGCCGAGAACGGTGTTGAGGAATCTGCTGAAGCGCGGTGTTTCAGGCGGGTTGAAGCTGTCGGGAGCTTGCCCCTGGTCATCGACGACCATATCGGCATTCATGATAAGGTCTGTTCTCTGGTGGTAGTGGAGGGTATCTCTTAGCGTGATATAAACCTGTGATGTGTGTATGTTGCTCAGGACGGCGGTACAGACAAAGGAACGATGCGCTTCGACAAGCACGAACCATCCGCCAGCGGCCCTACAATCTGAAGCGCCCTGCGAACATACCCCTGGCACGTGACTGTAACAGCGCCGAGCTCGCGAGGACGGCAGCAGCGAAGTTGTTGGAGACTGAAGTTGACTGCAATTCAAGAATCATGTTCTCAGCGGTCATCCATGTCAAAATGCCAACTGAACACAACGTAAATACGAGGATGAAATAGTGCTGGTATCTAGCAAACTCCACTTTGGCTTTACTCTGCAGCGGCGCGGGCAACACGCTTGCAATTGCTGGCGTTACTACTATCGTCGCCGATAGTGACGTTTGTATCATCGAAAGGTACCGACGTGCTCGCTGTTACTATGCATGTTTTTCACTATTGTGTTTACAGTGTCCCGGACCCTTAATTCTTATAAGGGATAAAACTATTAAGTGCGTAATCACAAATATCACTCCTTCAAAGCATCTCAAACAGTTCATTATGCAGGAATGTTATGACGACCAACGCTATAGAGGCTGTACATGCTACTTCCTGCCGTGTTGGTTTGGAGGGAAACCCATTTTTCAATGACGGAGGTGCTGAACGGCGTAGCTCATGAGGACGGAGTACTACCATTTGTCGCTCGCCTACTCCGCGAGTTCGTGCTCACTGTTTGATAACGTGCAGGACGTTGTTACGCCGCCGTACATTTAGGTTTTGTGCCTGACGCAAGAAGATCTCACCGTTTGCACCTGGCATTCACACCGAAGGCTGCGCGGAAGTTCGTCTTGGGGATTCGTGATCGTTCGTGGTGAACTCTGTATGCCCGAGGCTACGCATTCATATCCAGAGTGCCCTCCGTCTTGCGGTTGGAGATAGACCTAGAGGAGCACACGTCTATACTGCATATTAGTCATTCGGTTCGGGGAATAAGTTCATTGATTAGCTTCAATGTAAGCTTATTGAGGGTGCGGATGCCTATTTAATGCCCATAGTGCTCTAATATGTCTAATCGGTACCTACGTTTGTTGATAGGTATCTGAAGAGATCATACAATGCCCATAACGCTTGATGTTTGCTTTAGACAGGTCGTCGTTGCTTCAGAAATCAGGCTTTCCAGTTACTGTTGTCCGAGATATATGACCTCCCAGATTGGGTAAGTCGGTCCTTCTGCACTTCTATGTTGTAAGGTTCAACATCTTGATGCATGATTAATCAGACCAGGATATCCTTACCTCATCTTCCGTGTTCAGAACCCAGAACGAGCACTATATAAGAGCTTGGAACCCCTCTAGTGATCTCCATTCCTACGCAACGAAACCTGGTCTATCTGCTATGTCGACCGCAAACAACCATCCATCGTCTTCAACAGGACCAGACGCTTTGGCCGCACAACTCATAACATTGGGAGAAGATTATCGTCTCTCCCATGCTATATGGAGTAGGTATGCCGATCAGCGCTTTCGACAAGTCATGCTGAGGACCCTGCTTCACAGCTACGGCTATGGCGATTCTCGTGTATGATTGTTGTAAGTGCATCATGATAATCGACCTTCGACGGCATACATTGCTGATAAGTTTAACGATCTAGTTTTGACATTTGACAACGAGGTTAGCTTGGTGCAAATTGCAATGTGTTCCGTCTTGGCCGACATACCGTGGGCCATGTTTACAACTCTGAAATTTATAGGTGAAGTTCATGTGGAGATGGAAGCCAACAAGAGCGAGTCTGCTCTTTCTAGCCGTGAGCATAGCATCCAACGGATGTTTGACCTGTTTCTGACATCGCATAGAACAGATATTGGGCGTGAGTACCCATCGATCAAGCCTGTGTATCTTTTATCTCACGTTTCCCCGACTAACAGTTTGATTAATACTATGTGAGTTGAGATACGAGATGTATTCGCACGCGGTTAACCGTTAGTTGACCGAGTTTTGTCTCTTCAGCATCTACAATATTCGTCAGTACTGTCAAAATGTTGTACACTTACAAATTTTCAAAACGCCCTTCATAGTTATCAATCAGCAGCATCCTTCGGACGCAGTCAGTCTTGTATGTTCTTCACACAACCACCATACTTACTGATCAATTGCAGCTGTGTGTCATCAGATCACGCCGTTTCCACGACTTTGCACTTACAAGTGCCGTGACAATCCTAGATGCCAATTTTTCTTCAGGTGGTTTGGGTACACCGCCTTGGTGTCTCATTTCTCCATTGGTGGTGAGCTTAGGTCGGTCTATAAGATATTTCGCACACTGATTATAGCATGCACTTTGCGGAACTCTCGTTTTATCAAGCCATTCTGGTCCTCCGTATATATGCCATGTACAATCGGGACATGACCATACTCTATGCCTTGCTCACGCTATTCGCTATGGAGATCGTAGCGGAGGTTATTATCATCTCCATAATCTCGTTCCGATTTCAAGGTACTCCTATTCAAGCTGCGTTATCATTACACGCTGACTGTATTTGGTAGTGATACGACTGCCTCCTCCATTCACCGGATGTTTTCCGGATAATACGGTCACTTGGGCATGGGCATATTGGATTCCGACTACTGTGTTCGAGAGTGTGCTTTTCATTTTGGCTGCGTTCAAGTCTATACAATTCTCAGTATACCATGGGAAGAATATGCCTCGTCTTTCCCAGGTGCTTCTCCGTGATTCCATGGTTTGTTTTGGGGGCGTTCTTGCTCTAATCTTGACAAACCTGATCACTTGGTCAACGGGAAATGTACGTACCTTCCCCCACCTTGCGCTTCTTTGGGCTAAATGGTAGTCGGTCCGCACAGCCTGGACTGTTCAATATATTTCCTTCGTTTGTCTTCCTACTCATGAGGAAGGATGAAACACTGAATTGAGCAAATTTTAGGACAGTCCCTGCCTTTCACTCCATACTTGGCTGTCGCATGTTGGTAACGCGTATTCTCTCTTCATTATATCGGTGTCCACTCACAAGCATGGCCACAGATAAATATGCAGGATGCAGTATACCAGTCGTGGCCTGCCGACACAACTCTCCGTTCGACATCACTATCACGATTGAGGCTTCCTGCCCTATCGAACAGGCGTTTCCACTCGACCGAAGACACGGCTGTGGAGAGTTCAGACAATGAGCGAGGCCGCGAAGATGAGGCTGAGTATCTCGAAATGCATACTATGGGAACGTGACAGAGAACAAGTCCACCCTGATAACGTTGTGGGAGGCTGCTATATAGTTTACATGCCAAAACCCCCAGATAGACCACAGGTGTATATACAACGTAGAACAGAATGGTCTGCATTCGACGATCTGATTATTGCCACACTCTGGCGGGTCAAATATACATCCAGGCGATAAGAACTCACGACGCTGGCGGAGTTCTCTAAAGAACATGAGGACTACATAATGCAGAGCCCGCGACTAGCTGTAGTTTACTAATTTTCGGAATGGGAGAAGCCTCGAGCGAATGTCATTGTCGGGTGGTATAACGTCTTCGACTCTCTTCCGCTTCCGGGTGCGATACTTGGGCTGCAGTTTGGCTACCGGATTACGGACATTGCCTCCAGACATATTGATAACGCACAATGCACACTATGGGAACGACTTGAGGTATAGGAACACTTGCAGTGTCTCTTGCAATTGTACAATCTAGTAGCTTCGGTGGCGGGCTGCTATCTCAGCTTATAGAGTATCTGGCACTGCTGCAGAAGATAACACGTAGATTATGGGTGTATATACGGCGTAGAACAGAATGGCATATAACAATCCGACATCCATTGACACCATCAGGGGTGTACTGACATTGGGAGCGGACATGAGAAACAAACATATGAGTTGATACTCCTTGTTACTACTATGCATCTTTCGTGAGGATGCTGCGCACCGGAGTCTCGCGCTCCCTCTCATGAGGCAGTCACAAAAGCATGAATAGCATATATTGAACAAGATACAGCACAGCAAGATAGCAGGGACATTGGACGATCACGAACATACTTTAGCAACAAACCGAAAGTTCATTGTGAATCAATGCCGGACACGCTTTCGACGAATCTGAATTTCCTTGTTGTTTGTCTCTTGAGCTGTAGCGGGCTGGGGAGTGGGAAGATCTTGATTTTCGCCAACTAAGCCATTCTCTGTCATGCCCTCGTCATCATCATCGGGGTGTTGGCGCTTTCTGGTCGTGCCCGGTGTACGGAATGGTTCTGCCTCTGGCGTTGTTGGAGGCTCTGAGAGCGACAGCGATCCCTCCGGTCCGAGAGACTGAGAGCCCGCACGTGAAGGAGGTTGAGAGGGTAACCTGGCGGGCGACTTGGCCTTGTTTGCAGGTCTCGGTCGAAGTGGTCGTTTAGGTGTAACAGGGTCACGATCAAGGAAGGGATTATTATCGTCATCAAAAGTGTCGTGTTCAGCTTCAGTTTCAGAAACGGTAGATTCCCGGGACGCCCTGGGCCTTGGCCGTGGTGGTTTTGGCCTTGACTTGATCACGTCCACCAAGTCGTCTTGCACGTCCTCGTCTTCTGTCGTTACAATCTCGGTACGTTTTCCAGCTTTTCTGTTACTCTTTCCTTTCAAGTTGGTGCCTTGGATAACCGTAAGACATCCGATGCTATTGAACTGGAAACTTGCGTACCTTTATCCTTAGACGAAGTCAAACGTCTTACGTATGCATGGTAAGGATCCCACGTATTTGAAGTCATGGGTATAATCTTTGCCTGCGCCATTATTTGGTCAAGATGGGCTTTACTGGAAGCACTACAATCAGCCAGCGTCAAAATAGAATGACGTATGTTTAACTCACATCTTCAATGCGTCGCGAGAATCGATGGAGGCCAGCAAGGGTGACATGGCTTTGAAGAAGACGAGGCACTTGTTACGGCCCTTCTTATTGTTCGCAGAATCGTAGGACGCGATTCTTTTGCATATAAAGTTGATTGCTCCTGTGTGGACGTTCACGACGTGGGCGCTATCTAGCCTCTTGACTACCGCCAACTGAGCACCCCGTATCAGGAAGCATGAGGAGAGGAGTTTCCCGAGTGCAATAGTGTGGTCTGCGGTGCGAGCGACACCCTCAAGGTATAGCAAAAAGGACTACGCAATCTATATTAGCAATCGTCGTCAAGGAATGACCAAATACTTACTTCGCGCAAGGCTTGAAGGATGACTGCGACAACGGTTTCCCCGTTATCATTGTACATGCCCTCTTCGCGAAGAATGTCCACGATGACTTTCGCACAGAGATCGAATGATGGGCCTAGTCGACTGTAATGAGCAAGAAGTGTGGCCGCGTGTCGGAAATGTATCGCCCCTGCTCTGATGGCACGCAAGAATGTAGCCATCACACCCATGAAGATGTACTCTCGCTCCAGACGAGCGCGGGAGGTTTGTGCTGTTTCGCAGGATTTAAATTGATTGAGACCGATCACAAGATATGTCACTTACGCGTAGACACGACCTTGGAAGCATGCTTCCCCTTCTTTTTGTTATTCTTCTTGGCTTTGGCTGGTTTATCGTCTTCTGCCTGATCATCCGTACCTTCTTCCTCGCTGACATCTTCCTCGGCTTGTGAAATTTCATCAAGCTCCTCCGCATAACGTTCAATTTCCGCTTGCACGAACCCAGCGCAACGATACTGCGTCTCATCATCCAGTGTGAGGGCTAACGAAGCGGTCGGCAGTAAACTACCGTCCGGTGCTGTTGACTGTGCCGGACAGAACAGGATATGAAGATTCATGAGGTTTTCGAATGCCTAGCAAAACATCAGTACATACTATTGACAATGAGGCAGAAAGGGACACTTACTGCGCGACGAACTCCTTCGGAGGTATTTGACTGTGTGCCGACAGCAAATTCGAGTAACTTGTCCATGAGCGAGTCTCTACACTCCTTCAATTTCTCTCGATACCGAACTTCATCTGGTGAAGGATCCGTTGCAGATGTGAGACCTCTGGATTTCCATATGATATGCAGAGTCAAGAGGTTGAGAGCCTGATCGACCATCTATTGGTGAGATAAAGAGGTCAGCGGGGAACTCTTCTGATTGCAAGGAGGGACTCACTTGCTCCTCCTCCTTGTATCCAAGTCTGCCGCGCTCAGCAAGGGCGCTGATGATATCCCAAGCACTGCTCTGCTTCCCGCCTTCGTCCTCTTCCATCCATGCTGTGAGATCTCGAGTGCCGGCCAGCGTAGCGAGACGAGCACAGATAGCGCCGAGAGCAAGCACTTCGTCCTCGTTGAAAGACGCAAGTTCAATCTCATCTCTGCCCTTGATAGTGTCGCGCAATGATGTGGACAGTTCCTCTTCAAGTTCTAGTATCTTCGTACTGTTAGTATTCGATAGACTCGTCGCATCCATCATGTAACGGATAGTGGCCACGGCATTGTTTAGGACGACAGCGGCAGAATGCGATGAGAATTGTTTGATTACATCCTCCCACAAGGTGGAATATGCCTGAGACAAATGAGCGTCAGAAATAATTTGGAGTATGTAAATGATACATACCGTCATCATTCGCATTTCAAGGTACATGTCGAGGTTCATCATCTGCGGAAGCTGCAAAACGTCCGACATCCTGCTAGGGTCGGTTTGGTATTTAATGAAGAGCGTGGGGAGAGCCTTGATGAGACCCCGTGTGATATCCGAGGAAATCGTGTCTTCCTCTCCCTGCGGCACCGTGTCAGCTGGGATGAAGATTGAATGAGAAGTACACACCTTCTTCACTTCCGCCTTAGTTTTTCGAAGGGATGCCAGCAGCACTTCGAGTAAGATTCCCTCCTCAACTTCTTCCAATCTCCACGCCTCATCCACGGTGGATTCCGGCGCACTTGGCTTCCCTTTCTTTCTTCTTGTATTTTGCGACGACTCTTCCTCTCCCGATGAGTGGTCCAGCAGAAGAATGTCCAGTATGGTCTCCCAATCGCTCACGGGCCCCACCTCATCCCACAGAGCCTCTACAGCCAACGCGGTCCTGCTTTTCTGTTCAATGCCAATCAAAGGTGCAACGTCTTTGCCTCGTCCGCGCTTTGAAGAACCTTCGGACTGATCGCCATCGTCGTCTGCGTCGACGTCGTCCTCGTCAGTCCCCTTATCCAATGTCCGTCCCCAATGGACTAGCAGCATCGCCAGTGCCTTGACTCCGACCCTCTTCTTGTCCTTAGCGGTCGGCTTTCTGCCTACGAGACGGTCATTGACGCTCTCCTCCCATACCCCCTTGACAAACGCACTGACCGCCTTGCGCATGCGTGCTTCTTCGTCGAACACTAGCAAGCAAAGTTTGTCGCGCTGGTCGTCCTCAAGTAGGCCATGCCCGTCGATCGCCTGGAGCACCTGCACGACGGCGACACGTACACCAAGCTCGGTGTCGCTAAGCGCCATCTCGACGAGACGTGGTTTGAAGCGCTCGGTGAAGTGTTGCAACGCGGCGACACTGATGTATTCGGTCTGCGCGTATGCGAGAGAGAGTGCTTTGACGGCTTCGAGCCGTACATGCGTATTTGAGTCGGAAAGAACCCAACCAACATACCGTAGATATGCGCCATCAAGGAAATGCCCTGGATATTTGGAGAACCAGAGACCCATGGCGCGCACACATTCCGCCCGGATATTCGGATCTAGGTCTCGATAGCGATGTACGAATACACTGAGTATTGTGTATGAGCAACGTGACGCCATAGAAGTTCGAAACCGCTCACCCGTCAACAAATTCCTTCAAGAACTCAGCAAGCTTGGTTCTGCGCTCGCGCACTTCTGCCGCTTTAGCCTCCAGCTCCTTTTCAGTGGCGGTCGCCGGCTCGCGCTTTCCTTTCTTCCTCTTGCGTTCGCCCTCACGCTGGCGACTCACGACCTCGGCCTCCTTCTCAACAGACGCCGCAACTTCGCACAGTGTCGTCTCTACCTCCAGAGCCACAACTGTGGCAGTATGTCTGAAGGCCCGCAAATGACTAGATGACATCGCTACGACCCATGTCTGTAGCGTGAGTAGGAGATCTGTGGTATACAGCAACTCCAATGCTGCTGCGGAAGTGATGAGTCGCGCCAGAAATTCAGAGAGCGACTTCCGGAACTTCTTAAACGCGGGTAACTTTGAGGTGAGAGGGTATACTGGGGTATCGTCCTGCAGCATGGCCAGAAGATGTATTGAGTGATGTCATATAGAGATTATTGTCCAACACACCTGTTTGAGAGCCTCGGTAATGTTGTCCAGTGCGTCCACGACACCATCATAGTCTACCGCCGCATCGGCGTCGAGGGTATGATTACACCCGCATGCTCGGAGTACACAATTGATGAGCTCGGCTTGCGAAGGTGCCGCAGACTCGCCCAGAGATTCTAGAAAATCCTCAGCAACGGACTGCAGGGCGGCAGATGGGTTCATTATCGCGTCTTATATGTGCATATATGAGCCCAATATCACATTCACTAGTGAACAAACGCACTGAATAAGACATTGTCGCTCGATATCTTGGTGTCTTTGGCTACTTGCTCTGCATCATAAGCAGGGTCGACAGCTGCCTTCTTGCCTCTCCTCGCGGTAGTGGTCTTCTTGGGCATTGACGATGAGGCGGTCTTGGATGATTTTAACTTCTTCGCAGCCGGGGGACCCTTCTTTTTCGGGGCAGGCTTGTCAGCGATGTGTTTTGCTTTAGTTTTGGGCTTTGGGGAAGTGTAATCTTCTTCTACGTCAGCATCCTGATCATCCGGTTCTGGCGCATCTGGTTCAGATAAAATGCTGTCGTCGTCTTCGTCGCTTGTAGCATGCGATCTCTTCCTCTTGTAGGACTGGCTATCGACTGCCACAGGGGTGAGCCGCGTCGCGTTCAGAACATACGCACGTACCTGACACGAAATGAGTTGCCAGCTTCTTCTCCCTCTGCGACCGACGAGGTGCTGCGCCGTCTTCAGCTTCCGACATCGCGAGAATAAAGCGAAAATAAAATGGACGTTGTGGAGGAGGTACAAGCCGTCGTCGAGCAGGAAACTGGCCCACGCGCATAATACGCGTTGGTCACGTGTAACGTTCTCACATGGCTCGTGGGCGTCAAGCTCCCTCTTGCTCGTCGTCCTCCACGACCATCTCTTCCTTGAGACCGAACATGTTGATTGACACCTTCTCCGACTCCTCCTCTCAGGAATGGCTCTGATCCTAGGATATAGTTCGGTTGATCTCCCTTTCATCACTAAAACTTGTGCTACGTTCAGCGGTGCATGACGAGTCTTCGTACAGTCGTTATCGACTGACGACTTCAACAGTCTATCTTCCGGATCTTGGATTCACCTTGGGCTTAACCACTGGATCTGCGCCTCTGTTCAATGTGACGGCAAGAGCTGCATCAACTTGGGCGATCCTCGGCACTCCCTATGCGACCCCGCGTTACTGGCGCTCCCTTTTTATTGCTTTCTGGACTTTGTTTCTACCTGTCCTCGGCGCACAGCTGTGAACCCTCCGAGAGCTATAAGTAGGAGGTGGTGCTGCAACTCTCTGGCCTTGATCACATGCGAAACCTCATCCGACCGTTTGTGGCCAGTGGCCCTTCGCACATACCAAGTTTCACCAGTGTTATGCTCTTGCGTGTATTACGCCTCCCCGATCTGCTCTTGATTCCTCTACTCCATCAACTCGATTGCCTCCCAGTGCTCACTGCCAAGTTTCTCAACCCTATACATCATGCCTACAACTCGTTCACCGCAAACGAGTCCTACGCGCAAACGATTCTTCCAATCCGACGGATCTCCTCTGAAGATACAGATACCCAAATGGAATTCACACCCTGCAATCCATAAATCTACGCCAGTCCTCGCGCCAAGCTCAGAGTCCGAGTCTGAAGGGGCAGTGGAGCCTGCGACGCCCCGCAACGGTGCTGTTTCCCCGCGAGCGTCGGCTACTATAGTGACTCTCAGTTCCCCCGCCACGTCCGACGGCGTTGCCAATTTTCAACTCGGGTCCCTATGCATCTCTGACGGCGATGATCTCCCCGGGGCGAAACCCAGTCCCATCGCTGCCCCTCGCAGACAACTAGGTCCCCTCGTCTTCTTGAAGCCTCTCTCTAAGAGCAGCTACGGTCGCCCTTACACGGCCAGGGACAAATGCACGTCGTGTTTGGTATGTGCCAAAGTCTTTCGCAAAAAGAAAGTGCAGGAGGATAAAGGCATAGAGCTCCTGTGCAATATGCTCGCAGAGCTACGCGCGTACAGGTGTATATCTCGAGCAGAAGACTGTGCACGAGATTGGCTTATGGAAGCACATGGTGTCGTACAGGATGCTTCGCGTATTATTTTTGTGATGGTATGTCTCATTTTCGTCTCCTCAATATGGCATTTGCACATCTCGACGGTCATTCGCAGGACATGATGGATTCCGACCTCTACAATGTCGTCACTGAACTTCGACATATTCCGGAAGCAACCAAGAGGCGCTGGGTGGCACAAGTGGTATGGCCACATTTATCGCCGTCGTTCGCGTCTGACTTGATACACAAATTGCTGCAGGCGCTAGGCATAGATGCTCTCCACAACATGGGCATCATCCATCGTGATCTCAAAATGGAGAACATACTCGTCTCCAAGGGACCGGATCTAGAAGTGCTCAGCGGAAATGTTCGCATTGCTGATTTTGGCAATGCCTGGATGGCTCCTGGTGATGATATTCCCGACCACCTAGAGGCGTTATCGCAGGGCATCAAGCGTGGCCAGCCGCTTGACTGGCGGCGTACGTACGCATGCAAGGTCGTTGGAACGCCAGATTACATGGCCCCCGAGGTTATCAGTGGCCAGAGCTATGGGATTATGGTGGACTGGTGGGCCCTCGGTCATATTGCATGGGAGATTGTGAATAAACAGGTAAGGCTTTTATCAATGCTCAGTTCAAAAGTCATATTCATGTTTCTCTCTCTCTCTAGACCTTGTTTCCGGACGAACGAGCATTTGTGTTCTTCCTCAAATGGCAAACAAACCCTCCTCCCTGTGGAGTCTCATATATTCGGTATCGTGGGGAGCTATTCCTCGATCCCCACGAAGCAGACCTCATAACAAAAGTGATATTCAATATTTTATGCCGCCTGAGTGGGACGCTCAAACGAATCCTTAGCTTCTATCTATAGAGCCAAGCTCTAGACCTCGTCTCCAGCAGCTAGAAAGTCACCCTTATTTCGCAGTATCGAAGTGAGTCGTGCCAGATGTGATCGACCTGAACAGATGCGCTTATAGATTTTCCAGAACGTCGACGGTCTTTGATGTACTTCGAGCACCAAGAGACTTCCCTGCCCATCCGCGTATGTCTTGATTACCTCACCGTTCTTACGAGATTCTTACCTCATGCAAATGAAGCACCAGAGAAAATGTCTTCCGCGGAGTTGGTGCATGCTCCTTGTTGTGATGAGCGTCCTTTCGCAAAATGTCATCCAATGCAGCAGTTGCCAGCAAATGATGACTTGCCGATTTTTGATGCTTTTGCTTGGCTCAACCCCCACGGATTGTGGGCAGACCTCATGGACGATGCTAGGTAGTGAGGCCGCTAATCATTATATAATTATGTATTCTTCTCACTTACTTTTAATCTACAAATTCCATCCGTGCAGTTGCTACTGCGAGAGCCGCTGATTCTGTAGAGCGCACGGAGGCTTGCGAAGTGTCTTACTGAACGCTGAAGCCCAGTGGGAACCCCATCTATTCAGATAAATCGGCAT
>JAAIFI010000380.1:0-27102 GCA_011032875.1 Phlebia tremellosa | reverse complement strand
AAAAAATCAGGGTTCAGTACCAATTGTCGGGGGTCCTCCGAAATCCCATCAAAATTGGCAAGGAAATTCGTGCAGACATTTCTTGGTTCCCCAGAGAATATCGAGCTGTAAACGTGCCGTGCAGTGAAGCTGGCATCGAGGCTGAAGCGAGGATACGCTTGTGTGGATAGATTTCGGAATATACGCACGGATAAACCTTTCATAAATCATTAATTGTTGGCTGACCTGTGACGTCGCGCACGTTCGTCTCGGTAGCTGCCTTATCCGTAACTTGTCTCTCTCCGCTATAACTGCTCCCGCCAAGAACGTTCACATAGGTCTTCTCTCGACCCTTTCCTCCCGTGCACGCAGCCGCCGTCTTCACACGACATAAAATCATGTCGACACAACCTCTGCTTCAACGAACAGCGGCAAAGCGTATCGCACTCCCGGTTAAAGTTGAACCAAAAGTCTCCTTTGCAAACGAACGGACGTTCTTGTCATGGCTACATTTCACAGTCGTTCTCGGTGGACTGGCCGTAGGTCTACTAAATTTTGGCGATAAGGTACGTCGTATTGTTCAGTGTTTTCTGAGTGCTCTGAGTCTTATGGCGGCTGCATTTTGCAGGTCGGGAGGATTAGTGCTGCAATGTTCTCCGTTGTTGGTGCGTTATCAGTGCTTGGGTTTCACAGGAAGTCTCTCAACAGCCTTGTAGCTATTGCCGTTATGGTGTATGCTCTATGGACATATCACTGGCGAGCTCGATCTATCCGCCGAGGAGGACGAGGGCCATATGACGACAGAGTTGGTCCAGTGCGTATTCCACGCTTACTCAATTCAATGCGAGTATTCACGATTTCCTCCCCAGACTATCCTCTGTGCAGCTTTGCTCGGTAAGGCGACACCAAGTTACTCAGCTCCGCATGCTAACATATCACAAAGGGGCTATCATCGTGAACTTTGTTCTCCGGTTCACAACGGGAAACGAGCCGTAACACACGCCTTTTCTGGATGTTCGCCAGGTCTCGAGGTCTTTGCCCTCGCGCCGGCCTCGTCAAGTGCCATCTGTTATCGCTACCTTACTGGGACGTCGAGGGGAGCAGGTGCTCTGCAGATGGCGGTAGGGATGGACCTGGTTCACATTTCTTGTCACGTCTCTCAACATTTACGCACGACATATCGACCGCACGTGGTTTCGTACATTCGTCTCATACTACGGTCTGCCTTGGATAGCTCTTTTGTTTCATTACTCTCATGTTCACTATCTCACTCTGGCCAATATCAATGCCAGGTCGTCTCCACATGCCTATACTTTTACCTTACCCAACATCTAGGCCGTCTCAGACGTCGTGGTTGTAGGCAGGAGCCCGCATTGTGTCGACGGCCCGGATTAAAGCAAATGAATCTACATTGGCTGCGTCTACTTCTGTACAGCACCGAATATGGGCTTCTTGACCTCGTGAATGGGTGTCTGCCCCTCAGGACTGCCCGGGATAGTCTTGACGAGGCCCTAATAGTAAATGGCGCAAATAATGAGGACATACCATCATAGAGAAAGATATCACGGATGGTGTATCCCATGACCCATGGTATTTGATGGTACTCACAAGTTTCTCGAACATACACTTGTTAAGTGCTCGTTCAGGTTTCCGACAATATTGGTATTCCTGCAGTAGTTACGAGAGGCGTTAGCACAAACCATCGACACGATATAGTTCCAATGCACACTTGGTTGTTCCACTCCAAGCAATTCCAGTGCTTCTCGAAGTCTGCCAAGCAGTTCTCGCGCATCTTGGTGATGCTGAGCAATACACGATCATGGATCGCGGGAGACAATTAGAGAGGTAATGGCGAAATAAGCGGTAAAACGCACAGGTCCTGCGCACATCGTGTTACTCGTCGGCCCTCCTTCAAACAATGTCCTGGGTCGCGGTTCTCCGCTTTGCAGAGCATGAAGTCATCTACAAAAGCAACACAAACCGTATCAGCATGGTATTACATGCGGAGTACACCAGTGTGTGCACACTGAAGGCTCCCGGAACGTCTACCGAGGAGATCCACATGCACACAGACTCGAAGCACCAATCTGACACGCACCGTTGTAGTCTTTGCAATACGCCCCAAGGAAGAACGCCGCGCTCTTGAGGGGTGCGCTCGAGGTGCCGAGCTCGTGCACCTTCGGGATGTTGTCCGGGAGGGGCGTGGGGTCCCGGTAGGGCTTCTCTGCGGAGGAGGGGTCGACGTACGCGCTCATGGTTGCTCGTCGGCGACGCCGTTAAACGGGTACGAGTGTGGGCGAGACGAGCAGCGAGCTGAGCTTGGGAGGTCGTCACGAGTCGGAGACGGGCGAGCACCAATGGGAGGAGGCGGAGTTTGATGGGCGCACAACGTGGGCGTCTCCCCTGCGCTCATCAACTCATTCTCATTCCACGCTCATCGCTAAGGTCGCCTCTGTTATCCACACTCTTTTCGCGCGTATTCGACTGGAAACGCTGCGCGCAATATGGTGAATAGGTTTTCTTCGAAACGACGCCGACAAAGCTGACTCGTAGACGCGTTGTAGCCTCCCAGGATACAGCCCAAAACTTATATCTTGTCCCTCAAAACTCACAAACTCACGATTCTGACCACGGTCACACAACCCGCCACGATGACTATCGCTGAGCTCAAAGAAGAAGCTCTTAGTGCACTCACAGCAGACATCGTCGCCAACCCCCATATGGAGATCGACATCGGCCTGCCAGAACCAGAACCCGAGTGGCAGGTCCCGCCTGTCGCGTCCGTCGACGATTTCGAGTTGTGTAGGGCGATCAAGGAGAAGGGCAGACCGACGGGGCAGTATGAGCCGCTATCGCCAAATGATACTGTGAAGCAGAGTGTGCTGAATTGGGACAGTTTGTTCCTACAGTTCAAGGACACGCAGGGTGAGTGCCATCCATACTTTTCTCACCTCATGACCCTTCATTTCCTGGACCGAACATATATGTAACCGTCTGATATCACCCGTTTGCCTCAACCTATCCTCAATATCGACAAAACAACGCATCCGTGACCGAATATACTTCTGCAGGGAGGCCACTGCCCGTCAAAGTATCGCTACCAGCCGTTGTGGAGGAAGACGAGGATGAAGCAGAGCAAATGTCTGCTGTGAAGAAAGGAAAGCGGAAGGCTGGGCCTGAAGACCTAACGTCGGATTTCTGAGTTTTCGCCGCCGGTGCTCAAAAGCTTTTGTGAACACGGAGTGTATGATACTGGTAGCTGCAGTAGAATTGTAGCATGAGCATGTATAGTAATCTCAAGCTTCAGGACAGATCTGTATACTTACGATTGCCCCGAAACCGAGTGGAAGCTGTTTATGGTCTCCAGTCGCGTGGTACCATTGGGAGTAATGCGGCAGCGATTCGACGGCCCTCTTCTGCTAGCATGTTGTAGGTAGAGCATGCGTTCCGCTGGAGTCGACGAATGTGCGGGTGAGAACGCTCAAGACCTCGGAAGAGCGCGACGAACCGTGTCCATGATGTCAATCTGAATGCCTATGCTGCTCAAATACTGTCTTATTGACGGTGGGGGTGGAACGAGTCTCTTCCCGGTACCGAGCAGCAAAATTTCTGCAACCAACGCAGAAAGAACAGAATAACTTAGACAATGCATCAACCATGACACGGCGAACAGCACGTACCTGGTTTCGGGACGACCACATCGAACACTTGGAAGTGCTCGTTCGTCCACCCGTCCCAAAGCGTCTGCGGCACGTCCCAAAGAAAGACCTTCCCATCAAGGAATATACACGACGACGGTATTATCCGGCCGTCTTGCAGGTGAATGCCCTCCGGCGAGACAGTCTTGACTTGTGTGAGCGGCGCGGGTCCTCCGGCGAGGATGTTGTTCAGCGCTGTCGGGATCTGTCGAACGATGCGCGTCGTGTGCAGCGGTCTTGCGGCAACATTGGTGACATTTCGGAAGGTATTGCGAGCAGCGAGACGGGTATGGAGGAGGGTCGTGGTCAACATGGCAGACGGGGATTAGCGTGCTTGACGTCACGCGCTACGCGCTTTGAAGGGCAGTAAGTAAGCGGTCTTATCCAGCCTGAAGCGTGGTAAGTACGAGATAAGTAACTTACTCAAGTGAGGTAAGCAAAGTTCAACACCCGCTAATGAAGGGCGCTTGTCAGTACATCCGTGTCTCATTACACCCTCATCTCCTGCCGACCACCTCGAGCTTTAAGCTCGCCGCCCTCCCGCAAAGGTTGTCGCATATACATTTGGAATCTATAAACAGGTATCAATATGGCGGGACCATCTGCAGCCGACGTGCGAAGCATCCTCTCACTACCTACCCCAAATACCGCTGGTCCCTCGCAGCTTCGCAAAGTACTAGGAGCACCAGAGCGCGCCAAGAAGCCCGAAGGCATCTCTCGAGAACTATACTCGCTTATCGGCCCATCTGCACCAACACTAGCGGCTCAACTTGCGAAACCGCGGCTCAAGCAGAAACCTAACCTCGGTGGCGGTGGAAGAGTCAAGTGGTGCGCAGAATGTATAGTCTGAATGTTTACATGGGTTGAACTGAGAACAGGGAATGGCGGTCGTTTAAGAATGGTGCGCGTGGGGACTCGTTGCGCTTGTCGCATTGGGTGAAGGCGGGCTCAGACCCGGATGCAGGTAGGACAAGCCGTCTAAAGCCTTCGTTAAGCTAATCAATGTATCCCATCCAGATTATTCGTTTGCCAAATATAATGTTCAGCCAAATGTGTTTATATATTCCCAAGACGAATACACGCGGTATTTGACAGGTGTGTGGCGGTGTATATCCATACATAATATGGCGCTTGACATTAGAGCAGATCATGAATGGACGAAGGAAGAAACAGATTATCTGTTCGACGTAGTGCGCGAGTACGACGCACGATGGTATATCATAGCAGATCGATATGACTACCCGGGCGGTCAACCGAGGACCATGGAGGTGAATAATTCCGTAAAGCTTTCCTTCCTGAGCGTTGACTAACACCTTGATCAGGATTTGAAAGATCGTTATGCAAGTGTATGTAGAAAGCTTATACGAACCCGACCCTGGGCAGGCGATGAGGCTAGCAGGTCTCAGCTTCTATCAAGTTTCTCCTTCGACAAGGGTAAGCCACCTGCCGCTTATATATTGTCCTGCGTTCTGACTGTCACTAGACCGAGAGCTGCTTCGCAAACGATATGTTGCTAGTCTTGAAAGCCGAACACCAGAGCAAATTATGGAAGAAGACGCACTGTTCGTAGAACTGAAGCGGCTAGAGCAGAATGAGAGGCGGTTCAAGAAGGACCGTGAGGAGTTGCTCAGGACGTTGCTCGGCATGGAGTCTGGTCTGCCCGACATCAATGCAGACGAGGAGGCATTCTCCTCAAATGCGCCAGTAGAAGTCAAGAAGAGCAAGAAGAAGGGTAACAACAATGCCGATGTCGAAACCCCAACGTCTGCCACTGCATCAGGGTCTGGAATCACCCTAGGGCATCCAATCCCCAAGAAACAGGCTGCAAAGTCTGCTGCCTACGGTGCGCACCACTTCTCTGTTCCATCTGCATTCGACTGATGTCTGGTATATTTGAACAGATGCGTTACATTGTATACACCGCACAGACGTTCCACCGCAGACGACGTTGACGACAACCAAAGCCGCACACCAACCAGTCTACCTGCGCTCCTACAAACTCCCGACGCCCAAATCCTCCGCCGCTCCTAAGATCACAACGGCGCTCACCGAGCTGGGCATCCGCGCGGACCGGCTCGTCATGCCCACGCGCGACAACTGCGCGCTGCTGGAGAGCCTGATCGACGCGACGTCGTCGCTGGTGGAGATGAAGAAGCAGGTGGACCGGATCGACCACGAGATACGTGTGGCGCAAGAACGGCTCGTGAGCCGGAATACGGAGGGGCAGGATGTGGAGATGGATGTGGACGAGGAGGTAGGGGAGGACGGGAGGGGGCAGAGTGTGGTGAGTACGAGGAGCGGGAGGAGTACGAAGGCGCCGCGGAAGGTGAACGTGAGTTTTTCTGCTGTCTTGTGTGTCCCGAACAGATTGCTGAACTGTTTCCGGTAGTCTCGCCGATCGATGTCGGTATCGTCTGTGGATACATCTGCAACTGGGAGCACGAAGAGGAAACGAACATGAGAGGCCTAGGGCTACAATTTATGTGCATTACTTGGGGTATATACGCATGATGAGTTTCTATGTGACTGTTGTTGTACATGTTAGTGTGACTATACCAGCATTTGACATCCTATTTGCGAGGAGGGATATCCAAGCTCATAAGGTCCCTGGCGCATATGACCTCCCCGTCGTATTTACTCTGAGCCAAAGATCGTATAGCCTGCATCACTTTAGCCGCTTCCTCATCTACATCGTCGTCTCCAGGGTACCGCGCAGAGAAGTGATTTAACAGCAACATCCGTGCACCGATCCGCGTCGCAAACGCGCCTGCCATCTGCGGAGTTGAGTGTCCTCGCGATTTCGCACGGTGTTCCACAATCTCGAATGTATCCTCAGCCTTGGTGTTCGGGTCGACGCCAGGTAGATGCGCGTTGGTCGCTTCGTGCACGAGCACGTCTGCGTCGGCTGCGAGCCCCGCGATGCGCGACGGGTCGTAGGTGTCCCCGAGTATCACGACTTTCCTGCCCGGCCGCCGCGCAGGCCCGTGCAGCACCGTCCCGTCCGCGAGCTCGACGCTCTCGCCCAGCTGCAGCCGTGTCATCGCGCTCATCGGTGTCTTCGTGCGGCGCAGCGCGGGCACGTACATCTTGGGGTCCATCTTCCCGGGGACGGGGCGCTCGTGCACGACGTAGCCCACGCAGGGCACAGAGTGTGCGAGCGGCGCGGCGGAGACGGTCAGCAGGTCGTCTGCGAAGACGTCGCGCCATACGCCGTCCACTTGCGGGATGTTGCGCCCCGTGGGCAGTTCGCATGGGTGGCAGGGCTCTGCGGTGTAGTCGCCTGTGAGTGGATCGGTGGGGAACCGCAGCTCGTGGACGACGTAAGGGTTGCCAAGAAGGGTATACGTGAATTTGAGGCCGTTGCGGATGTAGGCACGGGTCCCTAAGGGACCATATATTTCTATGGGCTAAGAACGGAGGTTGGTGCGTGTTCAACGTATGTAGTGAAAGATACGTACTTCTGTCTCAGTGATTGAAGCGGCTTTTGCTCGGGGATCTTCTGCACCATCCGCCGTGCCACCTGCACCGTTCAAGCGACTTGCTAGGAGCGGAAGTATGCCGAAAATGTGATCGCCTACCGCGAAAGGTCAACGAGTGCTATTCAGACGCGATGAGATTCTCACCATGCGTATGCGTTATAAAGATCTTTTGTATCCTGCCTATCTTGACAGTACTCTTTTGTAGCTGGTGCTGGGTTGCCTCTCCGCAGTCGAAAAGCCATACGTCGCCATCCAAGCGCAATGCGAGAGAGGAATGGTTTCTCGTAGAGGAGGGTTGCGCTGAAGCGGTGCCTAAGAATGTTATGTTGAAGGTAGCTATACTACTAGGAGCCATGGTAGATGTCTGAGCTCGTTATTGAGATGGCATAAATAAGGGTGATGGGAGCCATGGCAGTAGAGGAAGACTAACTGTGTATGAGTCGCACAACGCTCGAGGGACACTGGCAAAAAAAATGTCCCAGGGAGGATTCGAGCCTCCGTCTTCACGGGCTTGTGTTNGCAAAAAAAATGTCCCAGGGAGGATTCGAGCCTCCGTCTTCACGGGCTTGTGTTGCCACAACGTGATGATCTAACCACTAATCGACAAGGACCGAAAGAAGAACCAAACAGAATATACTTGACGCCCTCAGACTATCCGATATTCCCTATGGCCGATGACCGAATTCTTAGTCGTCGTTAATGACAATGCCATTATTGATGATATTATTGATGACAACATTGAGATCACTCTGTTCTCTAGTCTTTGCTCTCATCCGGAACCGGAATTTGTATACATTGTACACATCCCATGAGTAATATAGGCTAGGCGAGTCTAAGGCGACGCTAACATCACTTGGTTTCATTAGGATGCTTTGTTGTGGAGTTCTTATCGGCGATAAAAGCGCGGCAATGCATACGTTAACCGCACGGCTGCCCTTTCCTGAACGCTTTCAGTCGCGTTCTTGACATTTTGGAGACACGTCAAGTCCGGATCCATCTGAGTACCAGCAATGAATATAAGTACCCTCTTGCGCTCTACGACGTTCCGTATCCTACCTCGCACCTTCGCTACAATGTCTGCACCACCTGTACCCCACCTCTCAGCTCCTCTGAAGCTTGGAGACCTGACTTTGAGGAATCGCAATGTCATGGCGTCCTTGACTCGCAACCGCTCCGTTCCCACCAATATACCCAACGAATACAATCTCGAGTACTACACACAGCGTGCCAAAGGCGGGGCGGCTCTCATTCTGACAGAGGGGACTCTTGTCTCGCAGATGGGCACGGAGTGGCCGAACGCGCCCGGTATCTGGAGCGAGGAACACGTTGCTGGTTGGAAGAAGATTACGGATAGCGTTCATGATGCTGGAGCTCTGATATTCTGCCAGGTACGCGTGACGTATAGTTGGATAGAATGTGGAACTCATGAGAAGCGCTGTATGTTTCCAGCTCTGGCATGTAGGGCGCGTCGCTCATCCCGACATGGAAGAGCAGAGGAAATCGGGGAAACCAGTCTTTGGTCCCTCTGCCATTGCTGCGCGCGGCGGCAAGTTCAGACAGCTTCCGGGAAGCCCTGGATATGTTACAGTAGGTCTAAATCCACGGGCGTATCAGTCAGAACATTTGTGCTAACCCTCATCTATCTGTCTATCTCTATTAGCCTACTCCTATCGATGATCCCTGGAAGATTGTCGAAGAATTCCGACATGGCGCGGAAATGGCTAAGAAGGCTGGCTTTGACGGTGTCGAATGTAAGTTCAAGCGGCTGTCAATTGGGGTGACCGCTCCCTGATAACACTCGCAGTACACTCCGCGAACGGATACATTATTCATCAGTTCCTCGATTCCACCTCGAATCAGCGCACTGATGAATGGGGCGGCTCCGTTGAGGGTCGCTGCAAACTCGGACTTGAGGTCATCAAGGCCCTCGTCGACGTCTGGGGCCCTGCTCGCGTAGGCATCAAAGTAAACCCGTGCGGAGGTTACAACGACATGGGGTATGCACTCTCGCATTTTTCAACTAACTAAAACCTAATCTGACATGTCTGCCATTTTTCTAGCATGTCTCTTCCGGATACCATCCAGACGTTCACGCACTACATCACGCAGCTCGCCGCCATGAAGATCGCCTACGTCCAGCTCATGCGGTACTCCGCCATGATGGACGAGCCCCTCCCGCCCGCCCCCGGTGAGACGAAGGGGTGCAGGCGTGGCACCCCGCACGACATACTCGCTGTATACGGCCCGCTCATCAAGACCCCGCCCGTCATCCTACAAGAGTACTCCGAGCGCGCGTTCCGCGGCCCCGCCCATCCCGCGCCCGCGTACGACGCGCGCAACCCCACGCCGACGCGGCTGTTCCTGAACTGCGGCCTCACCCCGAGCGAGGCGGACAAGCTTATCGAAGAGGAGAAGATTGACGCCGCTGTGTTCGGCTACCTGTGGATCGGGAACCCTGACTTGCAGAAGAGGCTGGAGAAGGGCATGGATGTGGGTGGGAAGGGTGTCAATCAGCAGGTTGACCCGACGACGTTCTATGGGGTACCTGGCGTGGATCCCAAGAAGGGTTATACCGACTACCCGGCCGCTACGTGAAGTACAGACAACTGAACCTTGATCTCAGACAACACATTCCTGCTGTAGAATACCAGTGCATTGATGCCCAAGATATTTGACGATAAAATGAGGTGGCGGGACAGTAATGGTACACATGTATTCACAAGAAATATTCGATACTACTGTTATGGAGTAAATGATGTAGCAACGATCTATGGGTGTATCATGCACATTCGGAACCAGCTAGGTATGCGACTGGAGAGAGACGTCAGCTTATATATAAACGTGTTGTAGTAAACAACCAGCTGTACTTACAACCTCCTCCGATTGCGTAGGCAGGCTGGTTCTCCTCGAGCCATCTACATAAGTCAACAGGCCAGGGTTTGTCCTATCGTCATGTCGACTAAGTTTTAGAGAGAAACTGCAACTGTTCGTATAGAGTACTCACCCGAAACAAGTCGACGACGTCTGCATCTGTAGCAATTGCTGCTTTCGCTTTCGTCATCTGCACCGCAGCCATATCAGCAAACCGAACAATGAGCCTGTGGCACGTGAAGATACGCACTTTAAGAAGGTAGTCAAGTACGAGTTCCACAGGATCCTTGATCGCTGGACGTCAATCATTGACAGTCGCTTGGCATAGGTCAAACTTACCGTGAAAGTTTCTAACATGTTCACGCCAGTGGCTGCCATCACCCGGTTCTGCAACCTTGCCTTCATAGCATCGACATGACCGACGATCTCTCTCACCGACATCCACCGGAGTCTTGTTTTTGTTCTGTACTTGATCTTCACGTACGACACGAAGACAGTTTGTGTAAGACCTTCATTCACAGGGGCCTTTCCTCGACCTTGAGCAACGGTCGGATGCGGTCCACAACGACACAAATTCCATCCTCTGCTTGGCTCATAGCTGCTCTTGTACCCACTGATCATATGCAAGGGCCCATTCCATGCTGATCTTGTGCTCTTGTAACTGCTACCTTCCCACGTCACAGCGGACCACGCATTGGCCTTGACGTGTCCGAGCACGACAAACAGGTTTTCCGGCTTGACGTCTTTGTCATCCATATCCCAGGACTCAACCATCTTCTCGTACCATCCCCGGTGGTTGGATTTCACGTGTGCGATCACAGCGCGTCGTTCTGCGGATCGGGGAGGGAGCTCGCTGCGGTCTGCGCCGGAGGGCAAGTGCAACAACGCGCCGGGATGGTCCTCGGAGGGCGGTGCGTAGTAGCGCAATAAGTCACTCGATAACAAACTGTTCGGCGTAGCCCAATTGTGTTCCCTAATGAGCTGTGCATTTAAGCTGGGGACAAGTATCAGTAGGAGACCACCTGCATAGCAATATGACAATGCGCGATGCGCGATGCGACGACTTACGCTTCAGCATTTTCGGACACGGCGGTCACGCCACTGGACGCCACAATACCAGGGGGGAGGTATTGCTTCGTGAGACGCGCTGACCCCGCGAGTGTCGCGCCACCACCGAGGGTGAATGCTGGCACGTCCAATTCATCCTCGATATTCGCTGCGACCCCGTCGTTGGGGCACTCGATGTGAAAAAGCGGCGCTTGTGTTCCAGGAAACAGACGCACGCCGACTGTGCCAATTTGCATGTTGTCCTCGGCGTACCAGGTGGCCGCGCCGTGGCCAAGCGGGAAAAGCATGGCGGACAGCACGTATTGCTCCATGGAGGGGCCAGATCTATATTTTAGCGGAATGCGAAGTATTGCTGATGTCGAGAGATTGAGAATGGGACTGTCATGGCACCCGGGCTTGTTATATATGCTAGTATCACAGCTATGAGGGGGAATGGCACAAACAATGAAGCTTGGCCCTCTAAAGACACAGCGAGCACTGCTTCGCAGGCCAGTGCTGGCCAAAGGAGGGCCAAACTTGACAAAGAGGATTGTCCTGGAAACGTACAGTTAAGAAGTAGTGCTGGCATCATGAGACGTTCAGCCCTCGGGTTGAACAAGTAGTTGTCTAATTGTGCTATTCCCTGCGCCACGAGAATGACTGAGCTGTAAACAAACAACACACAGGTGTGCCGCATAACACTAGAGATCTTATATGAACGTGAACGTGTCAGGACTGAACACTGAACGTCTATACGATCACTCACTATGATATGTCTCGGGTTTAGGCAAGCATATAGCAGCGATACAACTATCGAATGTGAGGTGGGTGTCTTGTTACTGATTCATCGTGGACGAGCCCGAATAGACGAGACAGCAGTGTATTATCTGGTAGGTAGGACATGTCTCGCTCTGATATGCCTTATATAGTCAAAGTCATGCACATTCGGAGTCAACTAGGTAAGCAACTGGAAAAGCACGTCAGCTTGTGTTTGTGAAGTACAATGGCACTAACAATCGCCTCCAACCGCGTAGGCAGGCAAGCTCTTCTCGAGATAGCGACATATGTCTTCTGGCCAAGGCTTGCCCTATGGTCAGATCGACTGAGTTCTGGAGGGACATTGCGATGTTTCAATGAAGAGTACTCACACGGAACAAATCGATGACGTCTGCGTCTGTAGCGATGGCCGCTTTCGCTTTCGACTTCTGTACCGCAGCCATATCAGCATATTCATCGTCGAGGATGAAGCATACGAAGACACGCACTTTAAGAAGATAGTCGAGTACGAGCTCGACGGGATCCTTGATTAAACATTAATATGGACATTCGCTCTGTGACACGGTATTAACATACCATCACACTCTCACGTAAGTCCACGCCGGTCGCTGTCATGACCCACCCTTTATCTACATCCACCGGACAGCCGACCCTTTCGAGTATCTCTCGCTTCCGCTTGGGTCTCGTTCTGTACTTGATCTTCACGTACGACAAGAAAACGGGCTGCGTGAAATCCCCATTCACAGGGGCCTTTCCCGTTGTCACGCCGTTCAGAAATGGTCCAGAGAAAGACTGTGGATCACGCCACGCCGTGTTCGGAGTCCGATGTCTATGGGTCATATGCAACAAGTTCAATACCATGTTTTGTCGCTTCGTCTGCTCGCCACTCCATGATACGACGGTCCAGGCATTGGTCTTGACGTGTCCAAGAACGACTAACAGCTCTTCTGGCCGGACATAATATCCCATCTCAGTCACGAGCTTCTCGCACCATTTCTGATGGTTGGCTTTCATATGCGCAATCACAGCGCGCCGTTCGGCGGACCTGACAGGGAGTTCGTTGCGGTCCGCGCCGGAGGGCAAGTGCAGCAGCGCGCCGGCGTGTGACTGCGAGGGCGGCACATAGCAGGACTCCAACTTGCACGACAACGCATAGTGCGGCGGATTGTCCCAAGTGTGTTCTCTGACGAGCTGCGCCTCCACCCTGACAACATATGTTGAGAGCTTCCGCACGATATAATAACATGACAATAGGACTTACGCGGCTGCATCGTGTTCCGCCACCGCAGTCACGCCTCTGGCCACAATTCCAGGAGAGAGGTACTGCTTCGTGAGACGTGCCGAGTCCGCGAGCGTCGCACCACTACCAAGTGTAAATGAGAGCACGTCGAGTTGGAGACGTGTCCCCATCGCAGCTGTGTTATTGGGATATTCGATGTGAAATAACGGCGAAAAAGAGCCGTTCAAACGCAATGCGACTGTGCCTATGTGCAGGTTGTAGTCGGGACGCCAGTTGGCGGCGCCATGTCCGAGCGGGAAGAGCGTGCGCGCGTACAGATTTTCCATGAGAGTGGTACTATGGATGTATATGTTTATCGAGATGTGATATTGTCGAGGGTGTAATATGCGAAATAGACTGTCACTGAACACGAGCCTGTTATTTATACTAATATCAAATATTGAGTGGGGAAAGAGGACAAACAATGAACCTTGGCCAGCACCGCCTCAGTAGCGCAGGCCAGTTGCAAACCAATGGAGAGACACGTAATCTCCCTGGAGATGCATTGATAAGAACGCCCTGTCAGCATGAAGTGTGCACCTCGAGACGAACGAGTACTTGATCGTCAAAGCACTCGTATGACCTACGAGGACGGATAAAGTGTGAACAAAACAGGCCAGTGCCTGGCGCAAGACGCGAGCCTATGATTCATATGCACTTTAATAAGACGTCAGAAGATAAAGCTGTAGAACTAGTAAGTACATAATTACTCACCGTGATGTCTTCCGTAGGCAGTCTCGTCTCGATCTCGTCATAGGCGATAGTCTCTCACTGAGATCCTCCCCCGAATCCAACTGTACGGTTCTTTCCCTATGTTTAGGCTACACTGATAGTGCAGTGTTCACGCTCGAAGTTCGCGAGATATTCTTCATTCTCACGCATAGCACCACGAGCGAAGCACCGACTGTTGTCGGCCCACACCTTGCTTGGTGGTCGAGGACTGGTGAGCGGTGAGGTCTGCTTAAGTCTCTTTGCTAAGTCGCCATTGACAGCGACTCTTGACGTTTCCTCACTTAGCGCGGAGCATTCATGCGCGCGCATATGTCGGATTGATGTTCAGCGTAAATTTGAGTGGTCGAATTGGGTAGATAACACAAAAATAAGTACAGGACTACGTTTGTACCACATACAGAATGTTAAATATTGTCACCATTCGCTTTCGACGGGTTACATCAGAACAACCTGGCAGTTTAGTATTAACAGTCTGACGGCGGCGTGGATGATGAGAAAGTACAGACGAAGACCGCGTGTTTTGCAAAAAAAGTCGGAGAATTCAGACGAAACGGGCAAACAGCACGTGAGAAAGTCACGAAGAACACGTGTTTTGAGGAAAAAGTCGGGTGCAACGAAACTGAGCACAATTATGGGTTCGACAGGTACCTTGCAAGCAAGGTGATGGTCGCGGTCGTGCTCATCGGGGATGTGCGCGAAGCAGCCTTCGGCTGTTACCGTTCAATTACGTCATCATTGTGCGCGACGGCCGGCCACGAGTTACCTGCTCGTCCAACGGAAACGCACCGGCGGCCACTCAAAGCTTCGGCTTTACAAGTTGAACTCAAGACTCAGCTGTCTAGTTCTCTTTAATGATTTTAAGAACCGTGGATTCCTTGAAGGGTGCACGTCTGCCACTACACAGGCACCTTCGGGGGTGCTGGGGTGGGCCAACGAGTCTAGGGCAAGCAAGGGAAATGTGAGATACGTGTGCAGGTATGTGATTCTCTTAGCGTTGTTCACGTGTCAAATTTTCTGATTGCGCACTTCAGATTTCCATGCTTGAATTCTCAGTCGTTTGTGTATCGCTCGTACCATCAATACAGCGCTGAGATAACTCTTGAACGGCGTCATTTCAACGTTTGATGCTGCGTGTTCCCTTGTGGAAATCAAACAACATTTGTACAAGTCGAACCTCTTCTGTATCACTGACTGATTTGCTGCAGCCATCTCACCCCTCGTCGCGCTCACTCAGACGTATATTGTTTGCACTCACGGAAGTTCCGGGTACGCATGTTTCGTCGCCTTATAAGTGTCGAAGACAGGAATGATGTGTGCTACTGTCTTCAGATCCTCGAAATTGTTGTGGACGTATTGTCTTTCAATATGTCTTCGAATGCCATTCACAGTGCGGAAGAGTTTGTTGCCAAATCGTACCACATCGTGATCGTAGGGGGAGGTACCGCAGGTCTCACTTTGGCGACCAGGTATGTGGGCTATCGAGAGACTGACATCGGAAATGCGATCCCAACATATTATCTCTAGGCTTGCCGAAGACAAGAGTCTTACCATTGGGGTCCTTGAAGCCGGGCCCGATCTCTCAAACGATGAGACCATCACATCAGGGGGTACGTTAGACATTGTAGGTATTCTGGTGTCAATAAATTGATATAAGCCTCGCATTTGTTGATGTACAGGCGGATGGATGACAACTGCCCGAGACAGCAAGTATTGGTGGGGTTTCAATTCTACTCCGCAGAAGAATCTCGTCACCAAAACAGGCGATGGGCTGACTGACGGACGCGTTCTGGTTCTCCCCCGGTGAGTATCTTATGATTTACCTCTCTTTACCATTCTCTGAATCTTGTACAGTGGAAAGCTTCTTGGTGGTAGTGGCTCAATCAATGCGATGATATGGATGGTACGCTAGTATTTTATGTTATTACGTCTATCCATTCAACAACTTTCCACAGAGAGCGGCCAAGGAAGAATACGATGCCCTTGAGACTACCTTCGGCAATCCTGGATGGAACTTTGAGTCTTGGTTGCCTTACTTTAAAAAGGTTCAGACACACTTCCCATCAGCTTCTCAACTCTTTCCGGAATCCGGCGTCCTACATCCGAGTCAAGGGTCGGCGGGTCCAATCAAGGTAATACTATACTCTTTCTTTCACTTTAATACCAACAATTTTTCGATCAAAGACATCATACAATTGGTGGCAATCGTCTCTCGCTGACCCATTCGTCCAAACGCTGCAATCGGCATCTCACACAGTCAACGGCGACCCTGATGGCGGGAATGCTACTGGAATAATCAACTCCGCCCGCAGCATTGACCCACAGATAGCGTCGCGCCAGAACTCGGTCTCCGCGTACCTGCAGACATTCGCACCACCAAATGTCACAGTCCTTGTTGGTGCCCATGCGCATCACGTAACGTTCGGTAGCCGAACGGAAGGCATTGTGGCAACCGGCGTTGAGTTTTCGTTTGAGGGGAAGATGTATATGGTCAATGCGACGAAGGAAGTTGTGCTTTGTGCTGGTAGGACATATCTACTGAGAATATTTTAGTCATGTTCGCTTACAGACCGCGATATCTCAGGCACGTATCAGTCACCGCAGATCCTTGAGCTCTCTGGCATTGGCAAACGGTCGGTGCTCGAGAAGCATGATATTCCAGTACGCATCGAACTTCCAGTAGGCGAGAATCTGCAGGTAAGACCTGTCATGGTTTTGTGGAGACTTCGAGCTAACGTCCATGCTCGTAGGATCATATGATGAATTACTGTAACTTCGACCTCAAAGATGAACAGACTCTCAAGACATCGGGGGCGCTGCCCGAAGGCTTTACGGTCAAGTATGTCGGCGAATCTGGCGCGCAGACCGAGAACTTGACGTACGTCCGCTTCTTTCAGCCGATAAAAATCTGCAGGCTGACGGTCGGTCACTCGTATAGCGCTCAGCAAAGTGTCACTGGTAGCCCTTACCTCAGCAGTCGGCTGCGTGACCTGCGACTCGGTGGCGCTGAGGCCCACATGAAGAAGCTTGTGGGGATCCTGGACAGTTACCTCGCAACACCGGAGCTGTCACCGCTAACACGCGCCCAGTACGAAGTCCAACGTCACTGGCTTGCCGGTGAAGGCGCAAATGTTGCAGAGGCCCTTATCATGTTCGCGTGTCTTCCAGGAATGGCGGGTGTGCCGACGCCCACCGGAGGCATGGCGTTGTGGCTGCCTATAGGAAATATGGTAAGTCGGCATACTTTTCATACATGTTGAACGGTGATCACTCATTTGCCTTTCTCTGCTTGTGCAGCACCCGGCCAGTCGCGGCAGTGTGGTATGTACTTCCCATCGCTGTTTGACAAATTATACCAATTCCACTTGCAGCACATCACCAGTAATGATCCTCTTGTGCACCCGCAGATCGACCATAATTGTCTCGATAAGTACGGTATGTTTTCAGAATCTCTAGTGATCAGACGCACATTTAACGCACTTTCCACCCGGTCTCCCACCTTAGATCTCGAATCATTCGTTTGCATGGCGAAATTCCTGGATGCTCTGACTCATCAAGAGCCCTTGAACTCGATCATTGTGCATGCACCTTCGCGTACAGATGAACAGATCATGCAGTATGTTTCTTATGATACACGGATGCCGTATATTCTGATGCCCTTTTTATGTTAGGCAAGTCAAGGAGGAATCTCGTGTAATGTTCCACCCCGTCGGAACGGTCCCCATGTGCAGCAAGGAGCTCGGAGGGGTCGTTGATCCAGAGCTCCGAGTGTATGGGACGACTAACTTGCGCGTCGGTAAGTGTGGCACGTACGGTCCTTAAGTTGTGCTTGACTCATTTCTATGCGGTATAGTCGATGCTAGTATCTTCCCGCTGCAGCTTGGCGCGATGCCGCAAGCGAGTGTCTATGCACTGGCCGAAAAGGTGCAGACCATCCATAAATCATTGATAATCCGTGCTGCATTTCCTCACCGTTCTTCTGCAGGCCGCCGATCTCATCAAGAGTTCCCTATGAGATAGTAACGTTGGATATTCGTCTTTCACCACCCTGTACATACAGTCTTCTCGCCGTCAACGGGGATAGCCGACGTGCAACGTTCGCCGGGTGTTGCCGTTGATGGGCAGACTTCGTTCACTCAAATTTGAATGACAAGTACTCATATATTTGCAAGGTGAACCAGATAATACACTGTACGTACATACCTACATCGTTATGAAGCCGCAGTCATACTTGGTCAGCTCATAGTCGCAATCATGGACATGTTTGACTCTTGTCTGATTTCATTTGATGTCCTACGACACAGTGGTAGAACGCGTACGTGTCCCAGCTAGCGGCAGACAGACCTGTGTCTAACGACCTGTGCAGACATTAATGCACCAAACTAACAGCGAGACAGGGTCGTGCCCAGCAGAGTCACATCACGGACGAACGACGGTGCCGAGGGTCAACAATCTCTGATATGTGGCGCGCGCAGCTGCAGTGAGCAGTGTGCATCAGGATTACTACACCAACGTCAGCACGATTATGAGCATTTCTAATGCGAACTTGACGGCGACAAGACATTCGGGATGTGAGCAACGCTACAACGACGCACGGAAGTCTGCGAAGGCCGTGGGGTTGGGCAGCACAGCGTCGCTAGGCTGCGATGATTTATGAAAAAAAACAGGCGATGATGCGAGAAGAACGCAGCTCTAAAAAAGTTCGGGAATCGGGTAGTGCAGCACGGTATGTGATTCAAGTTCTACTCATAGGAAGTCAACTGGATGCCCTGTGTCTATAGTCTTATTCTCGCCGGGAAGCTTTTTTTAGCCTTGGCCGTTTTGTTAATATCACCTTTGTATCGAAACACTGCAGGTTATGCATTGCTTTTCCGCGCTCTGGACAAAATGACTTACTATCCTTTGAGCGTCCCCTGAAGCTTGTTCCTGATGGACTGAAAGTGCGATTGATGGTATGTCATTGCCACCATCTTTCTAGTGACGCATTGACGCAACGGGTTCCTATCTATTTTAGTGACTGTTAGCATGTACCGATGGTCCATCTACCGTTCACTTCACGCTGCCTCTCGGGACTGTGCTCTTGGTGATTCGAACAACTATCGGTAAAGCGCTGACAGCAACGAAAACATATATAAGATGTGATCTTGCGGACCAACGTGAGCCATAACTCACAATACACAATCCTCTCGCTACAATGGCTACTACGACCTTCGCCCACCTTTCAGCTCCTCTCAAGCTCGGAGACCTTACTTTGCGTAACAGCAATGTGATGGCTTCAATGACCCGCAACCGCTGCATCCCTACCACGCTGCCGAACGAGCTCAACCTCGAGTACTATACGCAGCGCGCCAAGGGTGGAGCTGGCCTCATCATGTCTGAGGGAACTCTGGTTTCACCTCAAGGCTCTCCGTGGCCAAATGCACCCGGAATTTGGGACATGGAACATGGCGTTGCCTGGAGAAGGATCACCGAAAGTGTACACAAGCATGGCGCACTGATTTTTTGTCAGGTATACACGTTGAAAATCTCTTTGGCAGGATGTAATACTCACATGATTGGCCTTATTAGCTTTGGCATGTCGGTCGCATTGCTCATCCTGACATGGAAGAACAGAAGAAGGCAGGAAAACCTGTTCCCGGTCCTTCCGCCATAGCGGCGCGTGGCGGCAAATTCAGACAACTCCCAGGAGAACCTGGATACGTGACGGTCAGTCTTTTTCCACTCCAAGAAACAATCTCGTGCTGACCTGCATCACCCGTAGCCGACTGCTATCGATGACCCCTGGACTATCGTTGAGGAATACCGAAATGCCGCAGTAAGGGCTAAGAGAGCCGGATTCGATGGCGTAGAATGTAAGCAGAACAATCAGAGTCAACATATATTGGTCTGACAGCGGTTACAGTGCACTCTGGTTACGGATACCTGATCCAGCAGTTCCTCGATTATAGCTCCAACCACCGCACTGACAAGTGGGGAGGGTCGGTCGAGAACCGCTGCAGGCTAGGTCTTGAATGCCTCAAGGTTATGATTGAAATCTGGGGACCTGCACGTGTTGGTGTGAAGGTCACCCCATGCGGAGGGTTTAACGATCTCGGGTATGTTGGCTCTTCTTTCATGATATCCTACAAAGTGACATATCTGTAATACTTTTAGCATGCCGTATCCCGACACTGTAGCGACTTACACATACTATCTCACGCAAATTGCCTCTATGAAGATCGCGTACGTTCAGCTAGGGCGGTACATGCCTCCCGCAGACGTACCTCTCCCTCCCGGTCCCGGCGAGACGGGGAGCTTCAAACGCGGTACACCACACGACGTTCTCGCTGTCTATGGCCCTATCATAAAGCCTCCTGTAACCAAGGGCTTCAGTGAGAAAGCGCTCCGTGGACCGGCCATGCCAGATACAAAGGCAGATTCCCAAAATCCAACGCCGACAAGACTGTTCTTGAACGCATTCCTGACACCAAGCGAAGCTGAAAAGCTTCTTGCGGAAGGAAAGATCGATGCAGCTGTGTTCGGTACCCTCTGGCTTGGGAATCCTGACCTGCAGAAACGGCTGGAGAAGGGTATGGACGTTGGTGGCAAGGGAGTTAATGATCAGGTGGACTTCAAGACGTTCCACGGCGCACCTGGTGTGGATCCCAGGAAAGGATACACTGACTATCCGACCGCCATGTGAATCCTGAAAGTTGTACCCCAGAGATTCAGAAATTTAGGACCTGTCCCATAAATATGTGCCTGTAAATTAAATATGTATTCGAAGCTGTAGATGGTCGTATTGTACTAAGTGAGTTTATGCTCGATGATCATGTAGTCAGCACATCTTATAGACCTATACGTACAGACGAAAAGTCTTAGGCGTGCATTGGCATCGTTGAGGTTTGTTTCAACGAGATTGACAGCTTGTAGGAAGTTTCAAGGTCGATGCAAGGTCCATCGTGGATGAAGCTCGTACTAGGGAGTCCGCGGACTCCCGCGGGCCGCGGTCAACTTTGAAGCGCTTGTCACATCGATTCGCGACGCAATGCGGCAGTTTGCTTTCTCTATCCCTCATTTCGCAGTGCTATAACATATTCAATTGCATAACTATATGCAATTGTGTAACTGAAACCACGAACAGCGCCACCTCAAACCCGTTCTTGATGCGTCGAGCCTGACGAAACTCTTCTCGGTGGTGTTCGTTCGTAAGAAACATGCACCGGTAGATGCTAACTAGGAACAGGCACTGACATACCCCCGTCTTCAGCAGGTCCTCACAACAATTCTTCGAGTACACAACCGGTGCCCATGCGGCTTCTCAACTGCAAGAAGTCCAACTATCCGGGTGCAGATCCTAAAGTGCTAGTATAGCGCACATCGGAGCATGGCTACCAGCGACGAATATGCGCTCATCTTCCTCAGCAGGAGCGCGTAAGGCCATTTCTATTCTTCTGATGACAGGCATTCCCGGAACAGCGGGAATCCACACCACGGTACCTCAGCGTCCGCCTGCCGCATCAACTCCATGTGAGCCATATAAGTGACTGCAGAATACACTTCTTGGCTCATCTTGCCTCGGACAGGCTACTTGCACCATGGCTACCGCGCTCACCTTCCTCGATATCCTGCTTGTGCTCGTTGGCCTATATCTCGTAAAGCAGTTGCTTCTTGCAAGGAAACGTGGTCTTCCCCTGCCTCCTGGTCCCAAAGGCCTCCCGCTCGTTGGTAACGTTCGCGATATGCCGAGTACGCACGAGTGGATTACCTTTGCCCAATGGCGTGATCAGTATGGCAAGTATAATAGTGTGCTCATAGCCGTGTCTATTTGTTGATATCTGGCGTTCAGGAGACATCGTATCCTTAACGTTATTCGGACAGTCCATGATCATCCTTAACTCCCCAAAGCTTGCCATCGAACTGCTGGACAAGAAGAGCCCAATATATTCCGACAGGCCGCAGATTAATTTTGGCGGCGAGATGGTAGGATGGAAGAACTCTCTCGCTCTGTTACCATACGGCGAGCGATTCCGCGAGTATCGTCGCTTCTTCCATCGCCTTATCGGGGGTAAGACACAAGTGCAGAGGTTTCACTCGCTCATCGAGCTCGAGACTCGCAAGTTTCTCCGAAATGTCTTGCAAAGTTCAGATAGCGTCGAAGGTCATATCCGGCAGTAAGTCTCTCCTAGTAGTCTGAAACGGATAACTCACATATACCTCGCCATCAAAGCACAGCAGGCTCAATAATTTTGAAGATGGCTTACGGATACGAGGTTCAAGAAGGTAGAGATCCTTATGTGGACCTTGTCGAAGTCGCTGTGGACCAGTTCTCTGCGAGCACACGGCCGGGGGCGTTCTTAGTGGATATCTTCCCATTCCTGCGCTACGTACCGTCCTGGGTCCCCGGCGCTAACTTCAAACGCACCGCTGTATCTTGGGGCAAGACTCTGAATGATATGGTTGACGTACCGTTCGAACTGGTCAAGCGTCGCATGGCAAGTGGTCACCATCCTTTGGGACAATGTGTCTGTACCAACGTCAATACTGTAGGAGGATTACACGAACGTCCCGAACTATACTTCCGATCTTCTTGAAAAAGAGAAATTGGTCGACGATAAGGAATTCAACATCAAGTGGTCCGCAGCGTCAATGTATTCAGGTAATTCTCTCGTTCCACTCTTTACAGGCTAGTCGCTGATCTACATTCCATTTATCAGGAGGCGCTGATACGGCGAGCGTTCCATCTCACTCTGCGTAAAAATTGGCCCTAACGCGCTTTGGTTCTCGGGTTAGACGGTGTCTGCAATTTATTCGTTCTTCTTAGCCATGACCCTCTATCCGGACGCACAGCGGAAGGCCCAGGAAGAAATTGACAAAGTGATAGGTACCGACAGGTTGCCAATTCTTGCAGATCGTGAATCTTTGCCGTATGTCGAAGCTCTGGTCACAGAGGTCTTTCGTTGGAACCCCGTGGCGCCGCTCGGTAGGTTCAATATAGCTGACATTGTCTGTGACTAACCGATTCGTCAGGCTTACCGCATCGCCTGCTCGAGGACGATGTGCACGCAGGATATTTTATGCCTAAAGGTTCTATAATCATCGCGAATGTTTGGTAAGCAACTTCAACTCTCCTCGATGGATCCTTTTCATCATCTTCCTTTCGTTTGTACAGGGCATTTTTGCACGATCCTGCCGTATACGATGATCCACTGAGCTTCGAGCCGTCTCGTTTCATTCCAAAGGAGGGAAAAGTGGTGCCACCAGATTCTCGTAACTACTGCTTCGGGTTCGGCAGAAGGTGTGTCGTATAGCATATCCTACTGCTACCTTACTGACCTGGTGTGCTCAGGATATGTCCAGGTCGATATCTTCATGCTTTAAATTAACGGGAAAGATGTTAACCCTGCTACCCTACAGGCATGCATCTAGCCGATGCGACGGTATGGCTTTCGTGTGTGATGGCTCTCGCGGCTTTCAATATCACAAAAGCCGTAGAGAATGGGAGGATTATCGAGCCGTCAATCGAGTATACTGATGGTACCATCAGGTATGTGCATTACAGTGGCATGCGTATACGCCGTAGTCAATTACCTTATTTCTCAGTCACCCGAAATCATTCAAGTGCTCTTTGAAGCCGCGTACCATCAAGGCTGAAACACTCGTCCTTTCCGAAGCGTCAATGTAACAACATGTGTATCACGCGGTCAGCCGATTCTTATGTTTGTGGAACTTTCGACAGTGTGAGACAATACGCGATTAAAGCGTGGAAGTACCGCATCCTCTAATCACGAGGTATCTATACAGGCTTCAATCGTGTACGAACCTTACACCTTGGTGTCAAATTCAAGGCGCTCGTTTGTAATGCACTTCATACACACAACGTCGTCATTGAGTCCATGCGCCTTCCTGATAACAAAAGGCCCCGTGTTGATCTCTCTATAGAGCTCATGTGAAAATGAAACGAAGAATGCGCTACTCTTTACCCGAGTCGGGGCGCGGGAGCGCGTAACATAAAGTTTCCACTATCCTTTGGCTTCTGATCAGTGACTATGGAGTACCCGAAACCCGGGAGCAGACGACTTTGCCTCAGCTCCCGCAGGCGGGGGCCGCCCCGCGCGAGCCATATGGATGCAAATCATATATCCGACTCGTCTTTTCGAAGGGCTCCTTCAAGCTTGTACATCCCATGGCTGGTGCTCTCGCCTTGCTCGATATCGCTCTCGCGCTGGGTGGTTTGTATCTTCTGAGACGGCTTTTCCTCAACAACTTAAAACCTGTCCTTCCCCTTCCACCCGGTCCTCGCGGACTCCCGGTCATCGGGAATGTGTTCAATATGCCAAAGACACACGAATGGAATACCTTCGCTGAGTGGAGGCATCAATATGGCAAGTATTTCATCCTGTGTTCAGCTTTACTGAGATTTAATTTGGTGTCGCAGGAGATATCATGTCCTTGACGCTATTTGGTCAGCCGTTGATCATACTTAACTCCCCTCAACTCGCGGTCGAGATGCTGGACCAGAAGAGTTCTATCTACTCCGATCGAGTGCCAATCCCATTTGGAGGCGAGATGATAGGGTGGAAAAATGGCCTCGTACTGCTGCCTTACGGGGAACGGTTTCGCGAATATCGCCGCTTCTTCCATCGTCTCATTGGTGGCAAGACTCAAGTACAGCGTTTCCATTCTCTGGTCGAGCTCGAGACCCGAAATTTTCTCCGACGGGTTTTGCACGATTCTGATAATTTTGAGAATCATATCCGACAGTAAGTTACCCGTACTGGTCTAAACGATGCAATTGATCTGTTTTTCTTTGCATTTCACAGCCTAGCTGGCGCAATAATACTGAAGATGACATATGGGTATGAGGTCCAAGAAAGCGGAGATCCTATCGTTCATCTCGTCCAAGTCGCCGTAGACCAGTTCTCCGAATGTACACGACCGGGAGTCTTTTTGGTGGATATATTCCCATTTCTACGCTATGTGCCGTCCTGGGTTTATGGTGTCAGCCATAAACAATTCACTTCTTGGCAGAACGCTATGAATGATATGGTCAACATACCTTTTGACTTCGTCAAGCGCCGTATGGTAAGGATCGTCGTGTGATTTGTGCGATTTGTGGCGCTGATCTCATCGTTGCAGGAAGATCATACAAACATTCCAAACTTCACCTCTGGGCTTCTAGAAAACGAGAAACTGGAAGGCGATAAACAATTCAACATCAAGTGGTCTGCGGCGTCAATGTATTCTGGTGACTCCCCCATTCCATGATCCAAGGCTAGTCGCTGATCTGCAATTCAATACCCAGGAGGCGCTGACACTGTGAGCCATACACTACTCTGCAGCGACCAACTAACTGTTGTCACTCGGAACAGACGGTATCCGTAATTCATACATTTTTCTTGGCCATGACGCTCTACCCTGAAGCTCAACGGAGGGCTCAGGAAGAAATTGACAGCGTGATAGGGTCCGACAGGTTACCGACCTTAGCTGACCGCGACGCCCTACCTTATGTTGAAGCTCTTGTCACAGAAGTACTTCGCTGGAACCCTGTGGCGCCACTTGGTAAATGCATATTTGATTCGTAAAAATGTCCGCGACTGACCAATACCCTAGGTGTACCTCATCGCCTGCTTGAGAATGATGTGCACGCAGGGTACTTCATACCAAAAGGTTCTATGATTATCGCAAATGTCTGGTAAGGGATCTTAACTCTACCTGCCATGCATGGACGTGTTTAACGGCAAATTCGATCCTAGGGGATTCTTGCACGATCCTGCTCTCTATGAAGATCCAATGAACTTCGAGCCGTCTCGATTCGTGCCGAAAGATGGAAAACCAACGCCTCCAGATTCTCGAGATTACTGCTTTGGTTTTGGCAGAAGGTGAGTTATCCGGCATGTATCACACGTTTTGCCGGCTGACTCTTGTGCTAGAATATGTCCAGGTTGGCTGCAGCATTTTATAGAGCACTGACGGACATCACACTGACCTTGATTTTACAGGCATGCATCTGGCTGATGTGTCAGTGTGGCTTGCGTGTGCAGTTACTCTGGCAGCTTTCCATATTACGGCAGCGACAGAGAACGGAAAGGCTATTGTGCCTCCAGTGGAGTATACCGATGGCCTCATCAGGTGTGTGCATCTGGTAATATTTATATATTAGTTTTTGATATCGGCCTCAGTCACCCAAAACAATTCGAGTGCTCTATAAAGCCTCGATCGGCTCAGGCTGAAGCACTCGTCCTGTCTCATCAGTCGTCGTGATTTGGTTTACACGACACCCTCCGTTGATGTGTTCCGTGTTATACAATCAGAGCAATTTGGGACATTGTGGGTTAGAGGTTTTACATACAATGATGAGGAAACAACCGTGCGCGATCGACATGCTGATATGACAATGTGTGATACTTGCGTCTATTGAGGTCAAGCAACACTAAGCATATCCAAGACGACCTTCATTAATACCGTCGTATAATACTAACATAAACATAGTTTGTCAATTACCGGTATCGGGCGAACACTGGTTACCTACTCACCAGAATCTCGAATGCCCAGAAGCCTCGTACAGATGGTCTCACGGCAAACAGCCTGAGTATTTTTGGGTGACCAAAAGTGTTTCGTCGGCATAGGGCATGCCCTTTATGCTATGGGCTGGTCGCCGTGTGGTCTGGAGTCGTTGGACGTTTGTATGTCTGAGCTACGGCACCGGCATTATTACCTCGGAACCGTTTCCTCATGTCCAACTGTATACGAGGCTATTCAGATACTACGCCAATATTGGGCAATGATAAAACGAGCGCACCATCCCCCTCTTGCATTCGAACGTGGCTTGCCTCAACGAAAGGCATGCCTCAGGTAGTTCCTTGGTGTGATCCCGCAAGCATTCGGAAGGTAGATGTCCCTGCTTGAGGACACAGTCGGAGTGAAGAAGGCAGTCTTTCAGTGCGGCCAACAAAGGTTCGCACGTGTTGGACATGAGAGAGAATTATGCAAGGATGGGAGAACACGAAGGTCGTTGGTCGAGGTGAAGAGCAAAGTGTCGGAAAAAGTCCTCGGGCGTCTCGATGTATTGCGATGTATTGAGATACCTTAAATAGAAGCTGTTATTGCGATGTAATTCGCTAGGGGACAAAATATTGCGATAAGGTCATCTTAATTGAGATTCCGCGCCAGTATTGCAATTGGACACCAGCCCTGCGATGCACGCGGTGAGTTGTGATGGCATCACGGCACTGCGGCACATCGCAATGCATTGAGATCCAAG
>JAAIFI010000038.1:0-138102 GCA_011032875.1 Phlebia tremellosa | reverse complement strand
ATATCGTCTCTTGCCCGGTTCTCGGGGAACCGGAATCCGCGCTGCTGACATGGGATATCCAGGCATATGTACGTCAACGACAGGAGACATCTCACGCTATATATCAATCCCAACTGTTTCCCCAGAAATTGACCGCCACAAAGACCTGATATCACCATGCCTTCACCTACAGGTCTCAAGCCCAGATTTCCGATTCACGATGCGATACGTGACACAAAACGACCAGAGCAGTCTGTTCTTAGCTTGCTCCGAGCAGCGTACAAGCTGGACCCATGTTCCCTCAGCCAAACGGACAATCAAGGGCGCACTCCAATCGCCGTCGCCGCCATGTCGGCCAACCTGGCCGCGATAGACTTCCTTCTCGAGCTAGCCCGCAAAGAAATGGCCGAAGGAGATGATCTTCTAGGCTTGGAACACTCGGACAACCTCCAGGAGACTCCCGCTTCGCACAACCTGCTCATGCTGCAGGAAAACCCGAGGTTCAGGATTCATGATGCCCTAACGAAGGCTACGCAGGATCTTCACAACGCCTTCATCCGGAATAGGCTGCCGCCGTGCTTGTGTGGCAAGTGCGTGGGAGGTTGGTTCTCGCCGAGAATGCGCTTTCGTCTGAGAGGTAAGCTGTTACCCTTTTCTACTGCTGTTACGCCTGTTAATCGCTTTTTCTCGTCTGCTAGAAACTGCGAACGAGATTCAAAAGCTCATGCGCTTGAACCTGGCCAACTTCACCGATGGAAATCGTCTGGAGGAAGAGGCCATGCTCTCGGACCCCGTCCTCCCGTTTCTTCCGTCCCCATTAACAGAGCGAGGAGTCTACAAGCCTTTCTACGTCGGTTTCCGCGCATCGTTCCAAGCCATAGCCGACGTTTTGAACCAGACAGGCCCTGACTCAGTGCCTACCGTTCAGCGCCTTCGCCTGGAACTCGCGGATGGTGCTAGGGCAGGCAGATACGACTTGGGAGGAGTGGAGTTCTTTGCGGAGCGGGGAGGAAGCGCTAAATATGCGCTCGAGCATGTCATACACCAGGCCTTGTGGGAGAGTCCGACACCGCTCGGTGATGGCTCGTTCGATAAGAAGTGGGACGAGCCACTCCAGAAGCCCTTTGCGCTTGCCAGGGTAAGTGCACTGTTTAGATGATGTATCAGTATCAAACCTGACGAGAAATTATGTAGCTGCCTGTTCCCAATGACACAAAAGAGGCCCCCCGCCGCCGCTCGCGGTCGGTCTCAGTCTCGTTCAAAGGGGTGTTCAAACCCTTCGGAGAGAGGAGAAACTCGATGGGTTCCAAGCGAAACGACCCGGTCGAGCCAAAGAGGGGACTGTCGTCTCAAGATATAGAAGATGTCAAGAGATGGAAGCTCAAAGAAGAGTGGGATGCGAGCGGGGATCCCGGGTGTCCTCTGGACACGCAATTTGGAGGAGTTCGGTACATGCTCGGCATACACGAGGAGGCGCGGTGGGAGATTGCACTTGATGATGTGGACGCAAGAGGGAAAAGGCCTAGCTGCGAGCTGCGTAGGGTATAAAAACCAAGACATCTCTTTGCTTTGTTATATGGACTTCTACCAGGATAGGCTTAAACGTAGTATCGCGCATCGAATATACGTTTCCACCAGCAACTATATTACCGTGAACGTGCCCCAGTAGCGGTGTACGGCCCGGATTTGCCACGAGTGGCCGGCGGCAAGTTCCTGCTTTTCCCTCAACGACTCCATCCTCTTCTCTCAGACAGCCTCTTGGTCGCCCTTTGGTCCAGCTTGGGATCACTGTTAACCTCGAAACATGCCTCGTTCGTTCTTTCTGGGTTGCGCATAAAGTCCTTCGGCGGAAAGGCTTTGCTGACGCTTTTGAATGACCCCATATCGCGACATCATCAAGCCTCGAAGTTGCCTCAGCTTCCCAATCAATTTGTAGGAGGAAAGAATAGCGATGAATGCTGCATAGCCGTACACTGGGCGTGTCTAATCCCATGGATCAACTCTCGTCATTTCACCCGCATTGGTAACTTGCCTCCGCTCTTGGTCGAAAGTGCTCGGCGATTTCATCTATGTGGCGTCTCACATCAGCACGCAGTGGTTTTTGGCTTGAAAAGGTTCAGTCTCAGCTCAATCTGCTAGATGGGCAGCTGAGCGGCCCCTCCATGAAGTATATAAAACCGGTTTAATCTGCAGCCTCGGCACCGCACTCGTCTCTTTTCTGAAAAGACACCACACCGAGGCATGAAGCTGTCTATCGCATCCTCTGCTCTCTCAGCATTCGTCGGCTATGTCTATGCTCAAGGTGCATTGATCAAGGTTCCTACTCCAGGTGCCTTCATCCCTGCAGGCTCTCATGTGACGGTCACGGTCGAGAGGCCTGTACGTAATGCGCTCTCTCCTTGCTTTCCTCTGTACTTACTGCCCTTCAGGACTCTCTGACAGGCTCGGTCGAAGTCGCTATCGTACTGTCTTTGCAGTCTTGCGTCGGTCATGCACCTGCAGGGACCTGCCACGGGTTCGATGCCTCCGACGATCTAGGAGTGACATTGTACGAAGGCCCGTTCAACCCACAATTTACATCCGGCCACTATGATGATCTCGGGCCCCACCAAAACTTCACCGTCTATGTGCCGAAAAGCGTGCGCAAGAGTCCCGCTGTATTGACCTTGAGCCATTGGGCTCTTGTGGGGGTACGTGTCCATTCCGCTATATCTCAGATCGCAACGCGTTGACATCCCTGATCTTGCAGGCAGGACCGTATAACCTCTTTGACGTCAATAACATCACTGTGAGAATTGTGTAGAGCTACGCGTATCTCGTTTGGGTCGTTGCCACGATGTTCGCTATTGTGGAGATTCTCGGGCAGAACATCTTACGCACGGGATACTGTGCCATATCAATGTATGAACCGTGAATGCTTAGAATGAATGACGCTATTGACAGCGCGTGCTATATCTCAACGCTCAGCATCCCCTCTTGTCACAGCCGAGGAGAAGGGCCCTAGTATCTGAAATATGGTTTCTTATACATCTTGAGACGTCTGTCAACTCTCAAACTCAGGACTCGAACGACCACGTCAGAATAGGCAGTCATAAGCAAGGTCCGAAGGTGATCTCGTAGGAGATATACTCGGTCGAGATCCATTGGTATGCCTCATGCCAACGACGAGCCAATTCACGGTGCATTTGATTTGCTAAGCGATGTGAAAGAAACAAGACTGATGTATGGTCACGAAGCGCAGAGGTGCATGGACGTATGATACGCTCGCTCAAGCCATGATCTGGACGACGAACTTCTGGCTTTCGTCCATGAAGTTCTGCTGGGTAGTGATAGCCTACGGCATGCGTTGAGCGCCACCTTGAAAAACAAATACAACGCCAAGACACTCACCGACGCGCCGTGCAACTGAGAGACGTTGTCGATGCTAAGCACCTGCCCGTCGGACACATTCATGATTCTGCACCACGCGACGTCAGTCGTCAGTGCACGCGGGGCAAACAATAGAGGGAAACGGCGGACTGACCTCCAGATCTGCTCAGTGGGATCCTGCGTGATTGCGAACGCGTCCCCCGACGAGCCGAGCGGGCCCAGCTGCAACTATAGACGTGAATCAGGTTGACCGTCAACCGCAACACTCGAGAAGACTAGGGTGCACGTACCTGCCTGCCGCTAACGATGACGGGGAGGCCCGACGCGACGTGGGTGAGCGTGTGCTGGCCCTGCGCGAGGCGCTGCACCGCCCACTAGTCCGGTTTCGCGTGTCAACACGCAGCAACATTGTGGTGAGAGGGGTACTGTACACACCTTCTGCGTCTGCGGGATGGAAAGTACGTTCTGGTCGTTGATGTAGATGACCCAGGTGCCGGCGACGCCACCGTTCGCGCCCATCCACACCTGCGTGCGCCCGATCACGGGCGCGATCGCGATGGTGCCGCTGTCAATGGGAAGGTCGGACATTGTGCAATGCGGTCTGTCGGTGGTGTGAGGAGGTGTGGAGTTGGATGAGGAGAAGCGGACAGGGCGAGTATTTATGCGTAACCGGTGGTGTGTACCATGGGGGTCATCATAGACGTCGTCAGTGTTTCCTGGCAGGTGCGCTTTTCAGGAATAGTCTGTGTGTTTGACATCAATATACATGGATGCATGGAACGGACGCACGCCCCTTTGCACTGCACAAAGGGACGCGTGGGAAGGCATGGAACACTTTGAAGCTCAGATGGCTGGACGGGCGCAAAGCTTGAGACAAAGATGCGGTCGTTTCGCGTACCGGAGAGTCGTTCGTATTGCACCCTTTCCTAATATCTGATGCTTGCTGTCAAAGCTGAGTGCTGAGTTTGCGGCACTATCAGGGGCACAAAAGTCATAGGATAGACGACCAGATCCTAGGCCATATGACCCCTCAATCCTAGGAACGTATACAGATATGGGCAGATATGCATGAGCACCCGTATGGTACATGTAGATCGCCTTTCAAATCAGGTTGCTTGTCGCGGCATATCTGTTTACAGGCATGTGAGCAAATCTCTATCGGCAATCAGCACAGCCTCAAGCTCACATATGGGCAGCGGATTGGGTAAGTAAGAACGATTATATCACCATTGCGTGAGCCTCGTCATCCAGATGTTCGTGTTAAGAGCTTGAAATTGGATCAAGATGTCAACCTGATTGCCAGGTCCGGTGCCGAGCCGTTTCGTGTAGTTAACGATAAAGAATAGTGTTAGTTCAATGATGAGCACAAGTACATCGGAGTCTTAGAAAGCTCTCGTCAGCTCGTATACAAGACAAAGCGGAGACTCACAGCTACAGCTCTTCTACCCGGGGCATGCCGCCCGTGCGAGAGTTAGCCCTTTCAAAAGAAAAAATAGGGCATGTGTACTGCATCCGCTAGAATCCACGCAGTAGAGCCTCGGAGTATGAGTCTATTGTCTATGCATGGTGCAACTTGCAAGGGTGTGTGTAGGAAGAGTCGGTCGCGCTCATCGACTAAAGTTGATTCTAGACACGAGAAGATGTGTTTTGTTTTTAGACAATGATGTCCTTGCATGGCGTGGTGTGCAATGTGCACACAACTGCCCATCGCGACTGCGTACATGCACGATGGCAACATGTCGTGAACGCTTGAAGCAACAACATCGACATCGCGATTCCCAGGTGTATGCCACGTGTGGTGACTCACGTCACGAATATCATACGATCCCATGACCGTGACAACGCGTCTAGCGTGACTCTAATCGCCTTCCAAGCCCCGAACTTGAACATCGACTGTGTAGCTGGTAGACCGCTCCCTTCATTCCACCTTGCTGCATACAAGGTTTCAATTTTTACGCAACAGCACACTCCGCTGTTATATATACCGTATCAATATTTGCACGCGTCTGCCTGTCCGCCATGAAATGCAAAGGCATCGAGGCCACCATTCTGTGTAACGAAGCTCTCATGGAGGAGTACCAGGTGACGAGCGAAGACGGGAGTGGTCGCTGCTACATAGCTAGCGAGATAGGACAGGTATGCATTCTTTCGAGCCATCTTAATTGCAGATACGTGCTGAAACCAGAGCAGAAGTTTCAAGTTGAACTGAAGAATGAGTCTGATACGGATCTAGGAGTGATTGGTTACATGGATGGATCTCGCATGATTTATCATTTCCTGGGGCCTGTAAGCAGAAGAAAAATAAGTGGGATACAGGTTGAGGAGAATACTGAGCGACCATTCATGTTCACCACCTTGAAATTGACAGGTGAGCTGATGCAATATACCTCGCACAGATCTGTTCAATATTTGAATATGATCAATTCAATCAGACAATGAAATGAGCTGTGCTGGAAGCAGTGATGACCTCGGGACGATCAGTCTCATTTTCATGCGCATCAACAGGACAAGCGTTACCGTGCCTTGGGAGCCTGATTGTGTCGAAGACCCAAGTGAAAGAGTAGTGCACGAAAAAGTGAAGAAAGTAGGGACCCACCAAATCTCGTATGTCATATTTAGCCGACACTTGATTTGTGCATGTGTGGAATCAACAAATTTCACTTAGCTTGGGCGCTGAGCGACCGATATCAACGAAGTGGGGGGCAAGGGTTGGATTTGAATACATAGATTTTGAAGATAGCCCGTATGTGAAATTTACATTTCGCTATTGCCCACGAGGTAAGAGATGCACCGAGTGCTATTGTTTTCCACTTTGAACTCGACACCGATTCCTCAATAGATATTTTGCAGGCACAAGGCATCGTCCCTCTTGCACAACAATTCGAATCAGCAGCATCCAACGCGGGTCAGAAGCGAGCTATGTCTCCGAATCAGACAGGTGAGCTACATCAAGGCGCCGGTCCCTCTAAAAGACCACGCCAGAACGGGAACGCGCATGCATCTATCACACCTGCAGGACCGCCTCCCAGTGGAGAAGACGTCAAACCCGTAATCAAGCAGGAAAGTCTACATGAGGAATTCCTTGCTTTGCAGGTGAGTGTTCCTGATATGGACGATTACCATCGTTATACATGTCTTTCCGATGGATACGGCGGTTCTTGCCAATCTGACCCGCTATATTGTAGACGCAGTTGAGAGCCATCGAAGCGAGATTGTCGCAAGTGAAGAGTCAGATGGAGGCCGCACCAGTGAAACGGGAGACATCGCCTATTCGTCTCAAAGGAGCGAGTGGAGAGATCATCGATTTAACGCTGGACTAAAGTCCCGCCTCCGCCTCCACCCAATTTATACCACCAAGGATGTACGGTGCATTGCTCTTTTGACTAGCACAGCTCTTATCTAAATAATACGTCCACGATCTTCTGTGGAAGAATCAGTCGCGATGGATATTGAACAAGTTTTACGTGTGCAGATGTTCCTACAACCCACATATATACCATGCAATATATAGTTCTACTCCCATCGTTAGCGAGAGTCACGTTCTGCTGCATCGTGCATCCCGCACTAGACAACAGAGAGCATCGCAGCTCTAGCGAGGTGAGATCTCTGTTTCTATATCAGTGGGCGGTGTTGAACTCATACTCCTTGGTCCAGCAGTACAAAGTCATCCGTGTTGCGTCCTGGGGGTGATGGGAGTGACCCGCCTGCGGTCCATTCAACATCGTAAAATTGTAAATCGTCTACATTGTTCTCTTGCTTGGCTCCGTTCCTGCCTAACGACTAATCATGCACAGAAATATCGACACCAGACAACTAGTCAGCCCCGCCTTGCTGTAACGCTCATCAAGTTCTGAATCCCAAACATCGGGTTGTGACTATGCTTACAATCCCGCTGACACGATGAACTCTGTCCAGCATCCCTTCAACGTTGTACCATGGGCCTTATGGTCCAAAATTTATCATTGCGCGCCTCGTGATTGTTTCAACTTGCGTATTTCGCGTATGGCGACATCGCGACACGAGCTCTCGAGAGCTGGCAGAGCTCGACGCCACGGTAGGAGGAGTCGCGAGACTGCTAGGTGCTGTGTAAATTGTTCTCGTGCTGTGCTGGTGTCAGGTTTCGCGTCACTCACAGGATCTTGTCGGGTCTCGCAGGAGCTCATTGGCTTTGTTGCAGGTGAGCAGCGGAATGGTCCTCCACTCTACTACTGCTAATCAATGCTCAGATACCATATACCAAGTCTTACCTATGCTGCTCAGGCTGTCCTTGCAGTACGCTGTCAAAATAAACTTACATGTGTCGAACAACCAACTGATAGTAAGAGACATGCTACAGATGGTTGACCACCTTTGACCTGTGCAGAGATGACAACGAGGGTTCCAGCACGCGAACGACTACTACTGCGGCGGTCAGTGCGCATTCCAGGTATCTCCTAGCACGACGACTCCGCCAGGCGCAACCAGTGCTGTCAGCAGTGGTCATAACGAACTCGGCAGCCGCGGTCAGCGCAACAACCCCCTCTTCCTCAAGCACGGCGGATCCTGTCAGTACATCTGGCATGATGAACGCAACGAACACAAGCACACCAACGGTCCCTACCCTGCATCTATTATGGCTACACTGCACAGTACAACGAACGATATCATGAACAACTTACTCCTACCTCGTCGCGTCTCTAGCCTTATACACACGGCGCGCCTCGTCGACGACGCCTCCGCCCCCCTCCCCGTTCGCCCCCGCCGCCCCATACCCGAACCAGCTACCCCAGCCCCAGCCCCGAGCTCTGCGTCCGTTCAAATCGTGCAACGCGCCCTCTATCGCGTGCAACACGTCCTCAGCTTGGCGCACCGCATCCCGCGCCTCGCATAGCGCATCCCGTGCCTCGCACAGAGTTTTTCCAGCCGCGCGCAAGGTTTGCTTCGCGTCTTCGTGGATGGGCTGTCGCGTTCACCTCTTGTGCCATAGGTACCACTCCACGCTACCGACGACGCCGGCGAGTACGATCATTCCGACCCGCGTGCGCGCTGGCGTGTCGGTCGGGTGCGGCGTGTCGGTCGGGTGCGATGGGTCGGTCGGGTGCGTTGCATCGGTGGATGGTGTTGGGTCAGAGGGCGGCGTGGCTAGTGTGCGTGTGCGCTAGTAGAAGAGGAGGGAGCGGGGTCACTGCGTGTGGACTAGTACTGTAGGCGGGGAGGAGGACGACGTACAACTCCGAGGACGACGGCAGGGCGCGTGGGCGCGGTGATAGTGCGGCGGACGGCGGGGGTGTAACAATTCCAGTACATTTCGTCTCTTCCTAGGCCTTATGCGTTATGCAAGCCTCTGTACGTCGTATGCGTTGAGTAAAGGCGGGTGAACTGCGAGCCGCGATGACGACAAGGCGTACCTGCGACCTGCGACCACGATCATGATCACGATCACACAGTACTCGATCCCCACGATGTCGCCCCCAAGATGATGCCTACGACGCGCCTCCTTTGGGCTTTGTCCACGACTCAAGTATCCAGTTCCAACTTCCCATGCCCGGCTTCCCGTCTTACTCATGCCAGCGGATTATGAGTGGTTGGACATCCACAAGGTTCCGTGACCCTGCCGCACACTGTAGTCACGGTACACGAGCGCATAGCATGATTCGATGTGCACACCAGACAGCGAAGAGGCCCAATAACAATAAAACAGGGGTGCCGTAGAAGGTCGGACACGAACATGAACATGCGTCATCGATGCACTCTACGCGTGTGTCATATACCTATTATGCTTATCGACGCGTTAGTACGCTTTCACAGATGTGTGCACACACAGGCTCAGCTATGCAATGATCCCATCCATTAATATCGTCACGGTGTCCGCGCGCAATTCAAGTTGCATCGCTTTCAGAAATTAGGATTCAGTGGAACGCGTGACGCGTCAATGCACTAGTTCTTCGTAAGCACTCACCGGTACACCACCGAGTCTGGCATCGACGCTGTGTCCATAGCACGCGACGCTGTGTCCACGGCACGCGACGCTGTGTCCAAGGCACGTACGTCGCTGGGATGACTCATGAGTGGCGGTGCAGCTCTGGTTGCGGTGCCATAAACGCGGGGGACGGGCTCTTGCTCTCCACTGCTGCATCGACCAGGGCTGGGGGAGACAGTGGCCATGGGTCCACAACCATCGTTTCCGAGATGGAGTCGGAGGTGGAGTTGTCTGCACTGGCAAGCGTGCTGGGACGGGTGATTGAGCGGGCGGGTTCGCTCGCGGGTGCGAAGGGAACGTCCATGAGCCGGGGTCGGATGTTAGGAGCAGGAGCAGCAGGTGACGGAGCGCGTGGACGCTTGGGCAGGGGTGAACGTGAGCAGGAGGCTGTAGTATCAGTACTCTCCTGTTCGCGCGAGTCAGAGACTCGGAGGCCCGTTCCTAAGAGCTTGGACGGGCGGTGAGCAGGCTGGTCTTTTTGCTGTCTATGTTCATATCATTATGTTTGTGGATCCCCTCGATCATTCGAAGAACCAATCTGTCCGTACATCATGATGGTCCGTACGAAACCCGGTCGTCGGTGACCCACTGCCGTTGCCGTGCATGCAGGTACGGGGTCGCCCCGTGCAGTGTGCGATGGCTCAGATGGGTGTGCAAGTGTGTGGCGTACCATGAGCGGGTGCATTCAATGTACACGTCTTAGTAAATAGCGACGCACGCGGCACCACTGGTCGCTATAACTGTTGCAGCTTGCAGCTTGCAGCTCGATGCACGTGTGTTCGGAAGAAACGGAGCGCGACATGTCTCAGCTGGTCGCGCGATGTCGGTCATGCGCAGGGGAGGAGATGTAGTCAGTTGCAACTTGCACCTTGCGAGCACGCGCACGGGCGAGGATCGAATCGTTGTATAGTATACGTATGGCTTGAACTGGATGTAGCATGGATGGATGGGTGGACGGGTGGACGCGATACGATGTGGCGAGATCCGCCTGGGCAGTAAGTGCCAGCACTGCACGTACCGTGTGTAAACGTGTGAACAACGTTCAATCGACGCTGTGGATATTGAGGTTAGCATTGAATCTGGGACTCGGAGGACGGAAGGAAAGCCAAAAAAACAAAAACACATGTCCATATAAAGGGGTCTGCCCAGAGTCGAACTGGGATCGCCTGCGTCACGCCATATATTGGGGACCACGACGTAGGCATCGTAACCGTTGGACTACAGACCCTTTTAGAGAGAGGGTGGGATCAGGCATCTCTGATGTGGCATGCAACAACGTGGCATGTGATAGGCTAATAGCGTGGGATGTGAGATGGGAGTGACGTTATCGACCGTGGGCATTGGTCAATCGAGTCTTGCAGCGCGCACGACGTTCAAATTGTTATTGAGGCGGCCTGGAGGAGCGAGCACTGGACATCGAGCTCAAGTTCAAACACGATAGTACTGGGGATAGGAGGTGGCGGGCGTGGGAAACTTGGACGCGCGCGCCGTCGCGTGTCGTCATCGCGGCTCGAGCCACGCTTCTCTTTACTCACGCTTGTCAATCTCTACAAAACTCGCGATGCATAACTCACGGCGTCCAGCGCACAGCTCACAGCTGGACTCGGGCCAAGGTAGCGTAGCGAGGGCTACGAAGACGAAGACAAAACTTGAAGATGACGATGTCCGTGGTGTACACCTCCCTCCGCCTCGTCACTCAGGCTCGTCCGGCCGTCATCCTCGTACGTCCCTTACCCTCGCCACCCCCTATTAGTATCTACCACTCGCGCCGATACTGACACTGACTGAGACTCTGCCTCCTCCTCTAGCGCACACCCATACGCACACGCACACGCACATTCGCCACAGCCCCTCCTTCGCCGCACCCGACCTCTCCCACGCCCACGTCAACCTCCGCACCCCCGCCGCCGCCCAACGAACCATGGCTCACACGCAAAGACACCCTCTACGTCATCATCGGCATCCTCGCCACGGAGCTCTACCTCTCGCACACCAAGCACCAGAAGTACGTACAGGATTTGAAGGACACGGGGCGCAGCGCGGATGACCAGCTGCGCAGGGCGCAGGAGCTGTGTGCGGAGGCGCAGGAGCTGTGTACGGAGGCGCGGGAGGTGCTGGAGGGCGCGCGGATGCTGCAGGAGGGCGCGCGGATGCTGCAGGAGGTGCTGGCGAAGAGGAAGATGCGTGAGGAGAAGCGTGCAGCGCATCGCCAGATCATGACAGAGACGGAGGGGAAGCGGGAGGAGGGGCTTAAGGGAGGAGGGGAAGCGTATGACATGTCTGGTTAACACGGTTTGGGATGGTTCGAAAATGCCCACCACTCACTAGTACTCGCTACTCGCTGCTCGCTACTCACCACTCACCACTCACTAGTATTCACCGCTCACTGTACTCACTCACCACTTATTAGTACTCACCACTCATCGATCATCACTCACTGCTGAATATCTGGATCTCTATATAATATGTATATCATGTTCGACGGCGATGGCGACGTCGACGTCGATATGTACCACACTAATGGTTTCAGCCGTGATGACGACACGCGACGGGGCGCCTTCCAAGTTCCCGGCTACACGCGCGCGTCCAAGTTCGCACGCCCGCCGCCTCCTATCCCCCCATCACCCAGGCCCGCCTTCCCACCGTCGCGGTCGTGGTGGTCGTGATACAAGAGCGCAGGTCCAGGAAGCGCGTGTCTGACTTGCCTGTCCCTGGGCGTGCAGTAACTAGTGTGCAGTGTGCACGCAGAGGACTTAGGCTCTATACCTGCGCTGTATATGACATTGACATATGTAGTATGGCACGTTACTAGTACGCGGCGGATGCACATCCGAAATTCCGAATCCCGATGCGCGAAATACGGTGCTCGCAGCTCAACGCCCAATGCTCATCATCGTGACTCGTGAGTCCCCACCTGCTAAGTCTCTAGTACTAGTGGCGGCTCCGCGCGCTGATGCTGTGTGCCTTCAGTTTCTCTGGATTCTGGCTTGCTGCCGTCTCCGGTCACGGCACCTTGGGAAACGTCGAATGTCGAAAGTCGACCGCGCTTCCAACTTCCAGCTTCGAGTGCAATGGTATCTGGCAGCCGGTATGGCACTGTGGCACACCCCGCAGACTGGGTTCGCGTGTTCACTGTCACGTCCGACAGGTGCTAGGCTGCACACGCACTGCAGTCTGGAGCACTGCAATGTGGAGCACTGCAGCACCAACGCTCCCGCTCCATGTGGCGATGGCTCCAAGCTTCATTCCTGAACAAGCGGTGTGCGCTCTCTCGCGAGTCTCAAGCCTAGTCTTCGTCTTCATCAAGTTCACAAGCTCGTTTGGGCAGGGTACAGGTATCCACATAGTCACCCGTATGGCATGCCAGGACGTAGTGATCGCATCAAACTACAGCCCATCGCCCGACGTCCGGTATACTATCACACACCGCTACTTAGAACGCAGTGAGCACCCGACACCAACGCCTACGACACTTGTTTCATTGAGCACGGCGGCGAGCACTGACCACTGGCCGCGTACCACGTACTAGGAAGCGCAGAACACAAGCCCGCAGTTCCTCAGTTCGCTCGCGCATCTGTCATCTGTCATCTGGCGTTCAGCCACCTCTACCCACCTCACCCACCTCCTCAGCTCACAAGCGCAGGCCCGTTAACGTCGTCACGACATCACGACAAATCATCTGAAGCGCGTCCGTCGACTATCGTTCGCCAGGTCTCAAATCATGATGGAGTTCATACCGTACATGCCATTGTGCGTTGTGTCCCGTGGGTGGGGACGAGTCCTGCCCGCAGACCACGGACTACGGGTCACTGTGACCAACTTACCCACGTACAGCGCACGGCGCGCACCTGGATGCTCAAAGTTCAATCATGTTTATTGAGAATAAAATCGAACTTTGTAGACAAGTGGCGCGTCGCACAATGTACTCCTTTTTTGTCGAGTCGAGTGCTATGATAATATAATCATGTGCGCTGCGGGGTCGTTGTCATTTGGGCTTCGAGTTACATGCGCCTAAGTGCACACTGCAACAACGTTTTCCAGCGATAGTTGATTGCACAAGGGCGGCTTCGATGTTTGCGCCGAAGAGCTTGCCAGCACTTTCTACACCCCTCTGTCTCTACACCACCCTCCCGATATCAAATAAAACACAACACACAGCACACAACACACAACCCGGCATGAAAAACAAACAGAAACAAAAACTCATGATCATGATCATGAAGCGAAATGAGTCTGCCCAGGATCGAACTGGGAGCCTTCAGCGTTCACGTGACTGTTCGGGATTTCCGGAGACGGAGATGTGAAGCAGACGTCATAACCATTAGACCACAGACCCAGCGGAAAGAGGGGAGTCGGGAGTGACGAGGGGAGGGAGGGGTTGGGATGACGTCACTACCGTACTATAGGTATACTGTACTGTACGGTGGCTGATAAGCTGACAGCTGTGAACCACTACAAGACTCTGCACAAGGCGCGAAGAAGACGTTATGAAGAAGACGGGAGACGAAAGGCAATTGCTATAGTACATTGCTATCATACAATCTTGCTCTGCTTTACGTTGCGTTGCTTTCATTGCTTTGCGTTGCGTTGCTTTGCCATTCACGTCGACAGAAATCCAAGGTGAGGAAGAGCGGGCTAACCCTAGAACCTAACAACCCACGATACGCTTTATTCATACAACAACATACGTTTATTCGCCTCAACCTACGCACGCCTCCCCGCCTCCCTCTCCACCCCCCTCGCCCCCTCCGCAACCTTCCCCGCACCGTCCGCAACCGCCTGCGCACCCTCCTTCTTCCCCTCCCTGACCTTGTCCACGCCCTTCGCCTGCGCCTTCTCGATGCCCTCCTTCGCTCTGTCCACACCTTCCTGTGCCTTGCCCTGCACCTCACCGGCCTTGTCCTTTGCTTTGTCGACGCCTTCACGAGCTTTGCCCTGCGCTTTGTCGACACCCGCCTCCACCTCATCCCGCGCCTCGCCCGCCTTGGCCTTCCCGAACCCGACCCAGCTGCCCAGCCACGCGCCCCAGCCCTCTGCCTGGTGCTTCGTCTCGTTGTACGCCTCCCCCGCTTTATGCTTCGTCTCGTTGTACGTCGCCTCGGCGCGGCGCTCGGCCTGCTGCAGCGTGTCGCCGGCCTTGTACAGCGAGTCGGAGGCCTTGCGCTTTGCGTCGTCGAAGGTGGAGCCGACGCGCGCGGAGGCGGAGGACGCTTCGGCGCGTGCTTGTTCGAGTTTTTCTTTGCCTGAGGACTGTAACGTAAGGAGCAATCATGTTAGCGTTGGTTAACGGGAATGTGCCATTAGCGTTAGGTGAACGCGATCAATGGGAATTAGAGTGAGTGAATGGGTGGGAGCGCATCATGCACGCGAACATCCACGCCAGGAAGCACGCACGGGCCAGACCCAACCTCCCACTGAGAACGAATGGATGGAAGCACGAAACTTACCTTCGCCTGCTCATACCCCCGCTCGCCCTCCCTCACCACCCCCTGCGCCGCGCTCCTCACCTCCCTCCCCTCCCTCCTCACCCTTTCCCCCGCATCCTCCGCGCCCGCCTGGTACCGCGTGTACCACCACGCGCTGCCCGCGCCCGCGCCCATCACCAGGAGGTACGTCAGCACGCGCGACGAGCGTTCCGGCTCCGGTTTATCGGTGAAGGTGGGGTTGGCGTTGGGGTTGGCAAGGGGGGAGTCGGTGGGGAGGGGGCGGTCGATTGGGTGGGTTGGGTCGGGCGGCGGGGGCGGGAAGGAGCCGGGGGGTGTTGCGAATGTGCGTGTGCGCTACGTAGGTTAAGACGGGAAAGTTTGGTAAGTATGGTATTGGTTGGGGTAGAGAGGGAGGGGCAGGGTACGTACGAGGATGACGGCGGGACGAGCAGCCCCGACGCCGACGAAAGCGCGGTTGAGGCGGAGAGAGCGCGCGCGCATCGCAGAGGTGTACATCGCGGACATCGTTGTGTTCGTGTTCGTGGTGCTATGTTATGTTCCTATGCTATATTATGTTATCTGTTCAGCTTAGATGCCCCTTTCTTTTCGATTGTGCGTCGTGTTTTGTGTTTTGAGCGATAGGGAGAGTTCAAAAAATCAAGTTCGAGATGGTCGCCGTGCGTGCGTGAGTGAAGAGTCCAAGGTGCCGGCGAAGCGTGAAAGCACGCGCGTGAAATAGAGTCTCGAGCATGCCATGACGATGGGAATGGAGATGGGCGATGACGACACACAGCTCCCCTTTCCCTTTCCCCTTCCCCGCATTATTGCGCATGATGCATCCGCTAAGCGCTTTCCCCACAGTGCACGCGCGCGTCGCGATCGCGATCCCCCCAGCCGATGACGTCACCGTTTCCCAAAGTGCACAGGTCCCACGCTGTTGCATGCCACATCAAACATCAAACATCACAAACATCTAACGTACGCAAGGGTCTGTAGTCCAACGGTTACGACACCCACGTCGCGGTCCCCAAAGCGGCGTGACGCAGGCGATCCCAGTTCGACTCTGGGCAGACCCGTATTTCTCCCAGCACCCTATGTTTTGCTTGCTCCGTATCTCCTTTTCTTTTTCGTTTCCTCTTGGTTTTTGGTTTGTCGGACCCCTTCCTTTGGGATTTAGGCGTTTCGCACGTTCGATCAGCGCAACGGACTCGGCACTCAGTACCTGCACAGGAATTGAACATGACGACTCACGCCGGTGGGACCTTTCTGCATGCGTATCTCGGACGCGGGACGCCACATCGCAGCCGCAATTTCAGATCTCAGATCTCAGATTCATCGTGATCATGTCCCACCCGTTTCATACTGCACTTCCCATTGAATACTTCACCAATTTCCCTCCATTAGCGACACATCTCTATAAGCAACGACTCTCCTCAGACTTCCGCGTAGAGGCTAATGGAAGAGCTTATCGAAGCGGTGCCGGACGTGACGGACATCTTGGTTCCTGGGATGCATGACTGTCCGTTCTCGTTTCTTCTTTGCCAACGATGTGACCACTGTCTGAGGACGCAAGAATACACGGTTCGCCAATTGCAACAAGCCTAAAGGGCCCAGGTGACACAGTCGTTCAACGTTCAGGGTCCTTACCCGCTCAACATGCAACTTTGAACTCACCCCGCGTCAGCTGCGCAGATTCGAAGCGACTCAAGTCCAACGTCCAACGCTCGAAAGTCGACGGACGCGCTTACGACGAGAAGTGAGAGAGCAGCTGCGATTGAACTCGATATTCGATGTTTACTGTGTACTAGCGAAGCCTGGAGGGCACAGCGCGTGATTTGCGACTCGCGGCGCGTGAGCATAGTCATCGTAACTCGCGAGCGAACCCACTGGCTGAGCCTTGTCTCCTACGCTGTCTAGTCCGTGGTCAGCGATCGGGGCTGGGGACTCGGGAACAGCATGCCCATGCTCTAGAGTCTAGTTAAATCGGAGCCGGGACGAGTGGGTTAGTGTAGTGTGCGCAGTAAAGGAGGAGAGGACGCGTGGGTCAGACAGGCTAGGAATTGAATGGCACAGACAAAATCGCCTGCCTGTATACGCTCTGGAGTCTGGAAGAAGCACAAGCACAGCATACGCGACGTTGCTGCATTAACTTGTATCTTTGCGGCGTTTCAAGCGAGGTACCTGTTCTACCATTGGAAGAAAACCCTGGAAAGCACTGAAAAGATCGCCAATATCGCTTCAGTTAGAGTTTCATGTCGTGACAGCAGCAGCAAAGATACGTGAAATTGAGAGGTAGACAGCAGTATACAACGCATGTAAATCTAGTGGTAAAATCGTGAAATTGTACCTCCTCGCAGACGAACTCTCCAGAACATCGGCGTGATATCTCGTCAGGTATACTACGCCTCTTCCTCTAACGTGTACCGTCTCCTTGTAGGCGGAATCTGAGCGCGAGCTGCAGCTTTGGGCCGTGCTACATCAATCTTTCGCCGTTCCAAGGAAGCTGCCAGTGAAAGACGTCAGGGACAGTCAATATGTGTGAAGCAACCGAGCCCACCTCTAGGTCCAAATTCGAATTTAAATTCCGTGTACAGCTTGATCTCCTCGTCTAATGGGTTAACCTTGATGTGTTTCAGGTTATAACCCGCGATACTAGGCTGGTCACTGAGAAACCTGATATAGGACAGAGTGAAGCTTTCAGGAAATGCACGATCAGGATATGGTCTCGAAGACATACCGTATCATATGCTCGCCAGGAGACCTAGCTTCCGCTGGCACGATATAAGACTCCTTGTGAAACGAGCACGCCGGCGAGGGATACACGCGCACGAAGATCCGGCCTAGCCGTGTACGATCGCGGCCGTCTAGAAGCCATACATATGAATTCTTTTTACCTTGCGTTGAAAAGGAAACACACGTACTGTCATTCATCTGGAAGGATAAATTCCGAACTCTCGAAAGGGTAGTCTTCGGACCATAGTACGTCTCTGACGCACCCGCTTCGACCAGGAAGCTGGTGAGATGCACCGTTTCGCAAAGGATGGACACGCCAATCCTCTCGCCACCACTTTTGTTGTTGACGACGATGCTGAAGGCCTGCGGAAGCTAGCGCGTCAGTATCCTCGGATGTTGTGGGAGGTGGATGCGCAGGGTTAATGATGGAACTCACACTCGCCAACTCGCTGAGAACGATGCAGGAAGCATGCATCCCAGCGTGGTCCTCGGTCACGTTGTACTCAGGCATAGTCTGCCCATCGTACCGCTTGAGAGAGACCTCGACTCCGGAGAATTTCATGATGGGATGTGCCTAGAGATGCAGCCCGAAAGGTCGAGAGACGACTGAGGGCAGAGCTAGTGAAGCTATACAACCACACCCTTCATCGCGATACCATTTTATACCCCCTCTCCTTGGCCAACGATGTACAGAAGCTTTTGGCGACCCTCCGACGGAGATCTTTGAGGTCGTGATGCCATGTTCACAGTACAAAGTCGAGGATGGGCCATGAAGTGCTCGAGAAGCGTCTTCGTACTGAAATCACCGCTTGGCCAGTGCTATGCAACATTGAATTGATGGTACGTTTGTTCGGCCAGAGGGCGGGGGACGCACGGCAGAGCAAGCTTCTAATGTAAAGCGTTCCCACTGGCATTATGCATTGTGCATATCATGGCCCGCAAATCAGTGCGCGTGCACGTATAAGAGACGTCCACGCGGATACAATGCATGCATCGTGCTTGTGTTATCCCGACGTGGCCACGGCCATGGCCCGCTGGCCGGTGATTTTGACACTAGTAGGGGTATCGATGAGTATAAACATGCATCATGCACTAGTAAAGAGGATGGAGCTCACAGATTCAGCGCGACAACATTTTGTGTTTACTATGATGCTATGTCGTTCCGACAGTAGTAAATACTGAGATTCGCAAAGTCCTAGTCGTCGGTGACCTCAGACGGCAAGGTCGAAGCTTTTGCAACTGGGCCAGGGGGCCAACCACCGGCCCGCCCTTGGCGCGCGATTGATGTGCGTGCAGAGAGCGGTGGGCCAACAGTGATAGGAATCGGATCCAACCTGAAGAAAAAATCCTAGAAATCAGGTTTGGGGAGGCTTCTCCAACGTTGATGCGGGGTTGAACTTGACACGGGCCACGGAACACCAGAGGCGCGGCTTGCCACGAGGAACAACTTGAAGCGCGTCGGTCAACGGTGAATAACACTAGCAGTGTACCAGTGTACGAGATCGTCCATCACCGCGTGAAGCTTGGCACCTGGCAGCCGTTGTTGAACTTTGGAGATTTGGCGGTTTTGGAAGTACGTCCGTAGGGAACGACTGTCTTCACTTTTCGTTTATGGTCAAGCAACGGAGACTAGTGCGTCCGAGTCGGTAAAATGACGCGCTCACATTTGAACCGGGCCTCCGGGGTATATCTGATAGACATACTCACATACCAGGTTCCGAGGAAAGCTCTCCATGGTCGCATGGAGCTGTATCGGAGAGCATCAAGGGCCCGCAGCCATCACCAGATACAGATAGAGACTCACGCGTCATTATATGTCTAGTGCAGAGATGTAGGAGTCGAACACGTACAGAGTGCATTGTACCAGTCCCTGATGGTCAGCCAGCGACTCACGTCCGCCCCCATGATAGTCAAACCTTGTATATCCGCCATGTAACGCTACGAATATGACGAGGACGTCGACTAGCGATAATCGCCAGAAAGAATTGAGCGCTTTCATTAGTGAACGTTGAATAGTCTTCGCAGTGTTGGTTCTGGATATCCGAGCAGGGTCGTGCCGGGACTCGTGAGGATGTTGTTACGGTCGTGGTCGAGGCAGTCGAAATAGAAGACGCGGCGCGGCTCCAGCTGGAGACGCGTGCAGGTCCGACTACTATAGAACTACTCGCACGTGGATTGACTCATTTGTCCTGTAACTTAGCAAGAACATTCACACATCCATCGGTCAGTGACTACTAGGTCTCAGAGTTCAGCTACTAACAACGGTGAACGCACATTGCAGTTACCGCTATGATAATCATATGCATGTCGAATGTTCTACCGTGGCACCGCTTGTAGATCGAATAGACCGCATTCGACAGTGTAGAGGCCCAAAGTTCAAAGTTCGAAGGATAGCGAAGAAAGTGTTATGAGGCCAAGCGAGAGCCTGCTTGCCGTGGCGTAATATAGTTGACTGAGCTAAGCGACTACATCGAGTTGAGGTCTGCAGTTTCGGTGGTGTCTATCTCCTTGTTTTGCTGTGCACTACAGACAGATCTACTAGCGGGAACGGTGAGAGTCTGATCCTGCGACTGCCCATCTCCTGACAACATTACTCATCTTGTACCGAGTCTCAGATTTCCAGTGACGAGTTTTAATTTACCACCGAGCCCCTCTCCCTGCCCATGCGCACCCCTCGGCACAGTGCTCACTCGCGCATCCTCACCACCATCAATGGGGTCCTCATTGTTGGCAATCCTGCCGTGCTCGCCCGCACTCTGACTTTCCCTGGGGGGCTCTTCACCAGTCTTCCTGCTTCGGGAACTCACAATTGCCACGATAGCGTTAGCACCCTTTCCTGCCTTCTTACACTCATCGAAAACCCTTTTGAACATCTTACCCACGCCGCGGGTTTCGATGTACATGAGGACCGCTGTCGATCCGTCATCGGACCCTTCATCCGGAGGAGCGTACGTTGCCGATTGTGGGCTCACCGGGCTGCTCACCCAAGTCGTGGTGGAGGGGCCTGAGCCTCGGGATGGAGATGGCTCCGTACCGCCCTTCTTCTTAATACAATCCGCAAATTTAGGGAGGTTATGCGGGAAGTAATCAGGAAGCAGTGGTGGCCGCGTCAATGACTCCTGAAGAGCTTCCGATGCGATAGCATGCGGTACTACCGCAAACGTGATTGTGTGGTTCGCAGAGATATTGGGCAGGTTTTGGTTATCGAGTCGTGCGTGGGTATACACCAGAACCGAGAGGTCATCCATGTGTTCGCTGGATACAAAGATCTTCAGGTAGCATGTGCCACGGATTTCTCGAGCGATGTAACATTCTATGACCTCTCCGCTACCTAGGGGATTGTCTCGAGACTGATGAATAACCCCTACAACGTTTTCAGCGCTGAAACGCCATCAGCATAGCAGTATAATTGCACTCACCAAATCTCAGCGTGCAGTAGTTGAACCAAACGATGGCAACATAGAGGGCCTTGGGGGATGTATTTGATATATGGAAAATATACGGGCCGGTGTGGTCTTGAGGAACTGCAATAATATCTTTTGTCACTGCTGTTGACTTGGGGTCTCCAAACCGGACTTTGATGTCGTCTTGATAGTGACTGCTGTTTGGTCCATGTTTGTGGCGCAGAAAGCAGAGGAAGAAATTCAAGCGGGGCACGAGGTTATGCAGAGCGTCCACGTCGATAGGAAGTGCGAAGCTAGACTCCGCGGACAGTGTCTTCGGGTCGTCAGCGAGATTGAAGGTTGGTGGATCAAGTGGATCGTATGGAGTGAAAACCATATGACTGTCCTGCAGCGTCATCCTTAGGATAGGGATATTCGGACTTGCGTCCTTCGAGGAGTCCGGGATGAGCTGTAATGTTCAATGACAATCAGCGGGCTAGCGCATACATAGAACTCAGACGAACATTTCTGGGAGTAAATGTTACTATTTGATTATCTCCTGACCACTGAGAGGCATGTTCGAGAAGAGCACCCAGGATATCGGCGTTCTCGTTCTCCACGATAACGACGACGAGAGGTTTTTCCTTCGGATGCGGGTAGAGTGAATTCCAGATCTCGTCCCACACGACACGGTCGTCATGTTCCCGCAACTCCTGGAGGGCCCTTCGACCATGTGCTGTAGTCCGTGAGTACACAATCTGCAAGAATTGAAATCATTGCGTAAACTTACCAGTCTTAAATGCAGATCGCAGATAACCTTGAGCGGTTTCCTTCTCGGACTCAGCTCTGTTAGACCGAGATGTTGATATCCAGGAGTCTACAAGGTCATATAGGTCCTCTTCAATGCGGTCACGATGGTCCTTAAGTTGGTCCCAAGATAGTTGAGATGTAGACTGGGACATAAACGTAGCACGAGGACGGTAAGAATCGCCAAGTTGGGTAAGTACAGAACAATGGACTGTTTGTCCTGGGGTGATGATACGCCCAGCTCCGATATGTGGCCTTCCACGTAAGATGTCAGCCAAATATAGGAGTTCGTATAATGAGAGATACGTACAATCGGGTCGCAATACCATCCTCTTTTTGGTGTTTTATTGGAATATACTCGAGTAAATTCCACCACCATTCTGACTTCTTGACCGTCAAAACCTCTCTTTCTTTAGTGTTTCTTTTGTTGAATGGCTTTAAAACGAGGCCAGCAGATGTCGCTTCGTAGGCCATCCATCGAAGTGGTGTACTGGATGGCGCTCTATCATCCATATTGATGTTTCTACCGCCACTATGCGTAATATGAGTCAAATATATAAGCCTCTCTTATCTGCCAGACTTGGGAAAGAACTTACATGTCCGAGTGGGCCCCTACAAACCAAACTTCTTTGATAACGTCCGTCTTCGTTTGATCGCTCGAGTATCGCTCGGGGAGAAATTTGACCCGACGCTCGTCCAGAGCGAGAGCATGGCGAATCATGCATACTTCCTTTTCTCCGATAGCGTTGATAACACGAGTGGTAAGGAGAAGATTGATCGACGACACAGTATCCCTAGTGTATTTGAGTGTTACTGATGTTGACACCCAACCTTTGATGCGAAAACATACCATGCACCAACAAAGTGTACTTGAATATGCCTGGAGAACGTCCTCTTGAAATTCTCCACCGTCTTTTGTCTCTTATTCGAATCGTTGGGCTTGATCTTGACGAAGAGCTCATATGCACTAGGAAGGAATATAGGTCAAGTGAGCACCTTCAAGAGACAGTTGAATACATACTATGGTATCTGTGCTTCGTTTCCGCTCTTGACTAAGCCCACCTGCACGAATATGTAAATCTAGAGTATTACTCCAGACAAGTGCGTTCTTACGTGGTGTATCATAGCACAGAGTGCTCGTGCCTGGAAGGCTCCCCTTGAGAATCCTGATGCGAGTTCAACCAAAGTTCACCGTCAAAATACTCAAACATGAAGACACCAACCGAACAAGAAGATCCGATCGCCTTCACTGTACCGCTCTGACAACCATGCGTATGCGGCCAGAATGTTCTTCTCGAAGCTCCTGTTCAATTTATATCAATGGTCTTTCTTGCTAAGATGCCGAGAGTAATTGACGCTTGTACATACCGCGCAAGCATTGCATCTAGCTTACGATCTACTATTCTAGCCCACCAGCCAGATGGACGAGGGAATGTGCCAATACCACTGAAGTACGTGGCAATTTGTTTGTCGTTCTGCGTGAGATGACTATAGAGTTGCACAACATGCGTGTTCTGTAGTGAGCAAAATCATGAGCCACCCCGAAGCAGCTACGACATGAGCTATCATTCGGGCTGACTCGCCTTCGTACCAAACTTCCCAGAGGTGCCGTCAATGCAGACGACGAGATTCCTGGACGATTTCACGCCTGCTGTGCAGCGGCACTGCGATCGCTGTTGCAGCAGTCGTTCAAGTGTTGTCGGTAGAGAATTTGAAGGCGTCTCTTCCGTGTCCATAGGTACTGTAAAGTGCAGTTGAGGAGGGGATGGAGGAGGCAGTCATGCTGCTATGGTCTTCTTATGCAAATTTCGAGCCTTTGAACCGTGCAGGATAACAAGTGAAGGCAAATGCCAAATATGCAAATACACTGAGAACACGTGTCAGCTTTCTGACTGTCTTCGAGTGAACCTGGTGCAATTTTGAGTTTTACTTAAGTGGGTAAGAATACAGCCCCTGGTAGGAGGTTTCTTCCGTGCGAGTCTGCAGTTCATCCGTCCACGCCGCAGCGGCATGTTTGGAACGAGCCTCCTGGCGCAATCGCTTCCCTTCGAGTGTCAACAGCATTGGTTTTCAGTCCCTTTACGTGCGGCGCCATGGTTTCATGAAATGCGACCTGCAAGATCTTCAAGCGGAAGTTCTCCCGTTGTTTGGCGCCCTTCACCGATTCTGTCATAGTCCAATGATACTCTCGAAGGCGGAACGTTACCCGGTTGCCTAAAGGAAAAGAAGACGAAGAAACCCAATTAGCATTCAAAGCTGCGGAGAACAGTTGGACCCTTGGCTCGAGCGTTGTATGCATGCCAAACATTCATGATGCACGTTGCATGCACCACGTATCATGAGAGATGGCCAGGGTCTGTCACCGCAGTGTTTCCTACACATGTACTAGTGGAGCACACAACTCACGAAGCATGATAATGGAACCTCACGGAGTGAGATTCCATTCTGCACTGGCGCATTATACCAAGACCGCTTGCTTCTTGACGCCCTGACCAGAGCCTCACGCTTTGACGGAGGACCAATGGCATGTTTCTCATCAAGTGCAACGTTTTTTGGGCGAGCGGGTGGTGGCAACAACCTAAATCCGGAGAAGGCATCTGTCAATGCGTTGTTGAGGGTCAATAATCTCTCTGGCTAGGGCGACTCTGCTCCCTAGAGTTACTAGTCTCGTCGCCCTATGGAGTTTAAGATGCAGGTGCCAGATATAGATGCCAGATCGGAGGTCGAGAAATTGGGGCATGTGTCAGTGCAAGTCAGTGCGCGTGCACTGACCGCCAGGATATAGCCTATGAATGCTATGCCGATCATGTCTTGTCATTGCAAGGTATACGGAAAGAAGACAATTAGGGCCCAGTTGGAGTGTCGCAGCTGAATTTCCAGAAAACTTCTAGCAGTGGATCACGGAGTAAGGGAGCTCGACAGTCGGTTCCTCGAGGTCGGTCTCAACAGGGAAGATATAGCAGAGGTTGGTAAGAGAGACAGTGTATGCATCCAACGACTGTTCACTCACGGCATTCTGACTCGTCTGCCCGGTCCACCAAAGGGTATATTGACAGTGACGCTACATCAATTCTATAACTGCGTTGCAAAGCGTCAGTACACATGCAATGCGGCAGAACGCACTGCATTGCTCACGATTACAGTCCTCGTCCGAATCATCGAACACATTCAAATGCTGGTCAATCTTCACGAGACTGCGGTCTCGTGTGATCGCCGCCGTACTGTCTATACCTGCAGGCATCCGAGGCACGTTAGAAACCAACCGAAGCCATCAGCATAAAAATTTCCCGGAGCAGCATATCGGCCAGCGCAGTTGTTCAACTGCTGAAGGGTGGTCGGCCAGAAGTAAATGCGTAAAGGCGTGCCTACGGAGAGCGTCGGAGACACGCGAGTACTCACAGAAAGCTACTAAAGATATTGCTGTCAATTATAGACTTACACTCCAGCATTCTCGGCCACACTGTGTATGTCAGTAGTACGGAACTCCACGGCATAATACTGCTCAAGCTCGAACGTAGCACTCGCATTATTCCGACCCGTCTGTCGACCTAATGTCAGTGTGAATTTCCATGCCATGACAGACTTTGACATTCAAGTGATAGTATCAGTTTCGTGCAGTGTATAATTGCACTGCAAAACAAAACAACGAAAGCCGTCAGTATACATACACACCAGCTGGCAGAATCACTCACAATCGCAGTCCTCGTCCGAATCGAACGCCTCCAAATGCTGGTCAAACTTCCCGACACCGCGGTCTCGCGCGATCGGCGCACAGCTCGCAGATGACGTCCACCCGCCCAGGTCCGCCGCGCGCACGAAGCACCCGATCGGCGGCGCCGCGCAGTCCTGCGCGTCCACCATGAACAGCGGCTCATCCGCCGCCGCCTCCAGTATCACCCGCCCAGCTCCTGCCGCCGCCTTTGATCCCGTGCACGCCAGCACGGGCGGGAAGAAATGAACCTTTCGCTCCACCGCCGAGTCGGGCAGGTCCACGTGCGCGCGCGGCACCGCGATGAAGTCCTCGTCACCGCATTGCGCATTCCCACTACCGCTGAAGAGCGCGACGCGGTACACGCGCAGCGCCTCTGCACTGCACGTGAGGAACACAGCGCTGCCGTCTGCCGCCCAGGTGAGTGTGTATGGGAGCGGCGCGACGGGCACGCGCTCAACCGCGCCCAGCCGCAGCTTCGCGCGGTGTATGAGGCGTGGCGGGCTCCGCGCCGCAGCGTTCGCGCAGAGACGGTAGGACGCAACGAGCAGCGCGAGCTGTGTGTCGCGCGCCCAGCCACGCTTGCCGCGCGAGTGCTTCGTGCGTAGGAGCGGCTTGCGCTGGCCTTCGAGTGCCGCGATGTGCAGGAAGCGGCCGCACGGTGAGAAGTGACATTTCATGAATATATGGCGTGCTGAGATGCAGAGTGCAGAGTGTACGTCAGACTCCAGACTGTGGGTCATTAATCAGAGCAGAAGGAAGGGACGTACTATATGGTGTCGAAGGGCGTAGCTTGCGCACAAAGTAGGTGTTGTTTGCAAAATCACCAAACAGGACACCACCCGCGCTGAGCGGCCACACAACAAGTGGGGCACTGGGGTGCACGACCGGCGGGGACTCGTACAACACGAACGCCAGCTCCTGCGAGAACGAGAATGCGCGGCGTGGCGGTAGTTCTCCCGTTGTATCGTACACGCTAATGGACGCCTCCAGTGTGTACGAAGCTGCCTTCTTCTCCTTCTTCAGCCTCCTCTTCTGTGCGAGAATCTCGCGGTGCTTGAACGCAGGGTTATCGCCGCCGTCATCGTCGCCGCCCCAGGCCATGCCGTCCTCGTCATCGTCGCCGTCGCGTCGCAGCTGTCCGAAACCGATGAGCGCCTCACGTGGGAGGAAGGGTTCGTCGTCACCATCCGAACGGTCCGAGTCTGCGTCCGAGCCTGCGTACTGGGCGGCTCTCTTCAGCATACTATTCGTCCTCCGTTTACGATTGTCCTGATACCCCGATCCAGAAGACTCAGATTGCGCACTGCTGTCGTCGGTGTCCGTGTTAATGTCAGATGCCGATGCGGCTCCCGGGCAGGCCCAAGGCGTTACCAGGTCGTCTTCGAACTGCGAGCCTGCGGTGTCGTCTGAGGAGCATTCGCTCCATGACTCGTACGCCTGAGACTCGTCGTCTGAGGAAACTTTACTCTCCAAGTCAGATTCGGTGGAAGACTCCTCATCCCCGTCTTCGTCGTCATCAGATTCGCTGTTGTCGCCCTCATCATCACTGTTGCTACCATCGTCGTCCTTCTCCGAGTCGCTGTCGTCCACATCTGCTTTGACACTCTTTCCGTCCTCTTCCTGGTCATCGCTTTCCACGTCGCTTTCAGACCCGCTTTCATCGTCATCAGAGCGCTCCCGATCGTTATGTCGTTCGTCAGGCTTTTCGTCGTCTTTCTCTGCTTCATTTTTGGGGCCTTCACCACTGCTAGCTGAGGTTACCTCCCTCCTGTTGGCCACCACGATGAACCGGCCACGCCCTGCCAATTCCTCGACATATTTGTAGTTCTGGCTCGCCTCCGCATCAAGCCCTGGCATGACAGCGTACTTTCCATCGCTACCTAAAGCGAAAATCTGCGCACCGATACGAAGGTGTTGGACATCTTCGCTGAATGCAGCTGGCCATGCTCGATCATCGCGGACGGATGACACTGTGGCGTCGTCCGTTATCGGTAATGTCGATATGTACCATGACCAGTTTGTGGCTGCTTCCGTTGTGATGATTTCCTGGCAGTCAGTGAGGACAGGATGCTCCCCAGTCGGCTGAGCCCAGTGTTCGCATGTGAGTTTCAGGTCATTTCCCACAACACTCCTGTACAGAACGTCAGCAACAGCCCAACACGACTATGACCGCACTCACCTAAGCCGCAGGATCTTCATCCCATCCCCATTGGAGGTGATACCTTGAAAACATAACCCGTTCAGAACATTATCCTCCTCGGGGCTTTGTTGCTCATCATCATGGAACCGGAAGCTCTTGTATCGCCCTTTGTGCTTCGACAAGAAATTGTGTGCGCCCAGCGCTCCCCACCAACACCGGTCAATCTCCCCAGTCCGTTCGCCCAGCAAAGTCTTCCAATCGTGCAAAAACCGGTGGTAGTTACTCCGCAAGTGGCGCCCTTGCTCCGTCTCGATGAGCCAGTCGGGAAACACGCGCCGGAAGAACTGGATGCGCGTGTCCATGCCCACCACGTTGAAGACACTGAACTGGTTCTGGACCCACAGGCTCTGCGCTTGGATGCACGTCACGAAGTGCGGCGAGGTCACGAACGTTAGGACACGTTCACGTAGGTCGTCTGGAGGGTCTTTGACGTGGTCGAGGTGTTTGTCCCAGTACTTAGCAGAGTAGAAGAGGAAGTGGTGGTCGCTGACCGGAGACAGGCCCGAATCGAACCAGATGTCACCTTGTTTTGTCAGGGGCTGAGCGTAGCGTTTCTGGGTAAGGTAGCGCAGGCAGGCATCTGCGATTATGCCTGGATAGACGTAGAGGTTACAGTGAACCTCGTCGCGCAAGATATCCGGATGCCGAAGCAGGAAGTCTCGGACGGTGGAATGGACTAGGTGGCAAGTAGAGTCGCTCTCGCTGTCGGAATCGCTCCTGAGGACAATCAAGGGCGCAAGTAACTTCTGTAATTTCTCAACAAATACTCGCTGGCGGGGATCCAGAACTTTAGGGTTGTCGCTCCGTAGCATCGCCACCGCTTCGTTGAGCTCCTTGACCTTCAGGGGCCTTCTAGCAAAGGCAACCAATGCAAAGACCATACTGAGATTGATAGTATAGTTATAGATTGTGCAGGAACATAGCAAGTAATGACTCACCAAGCGAGTTGTCGATCGCGATCAGTGAATCTCCTAAAGAACCTCTTGTAATATTCATCCATGGAAGAGTTTTCATCGATAATACGACGCATATCTGCCTCGCTCTGTGCGTCCGCGATTTCGTCCATCATAAGCTTCGCCCACAAGAAATTCCCCTCCACGCGGTCCCGCAACTGCTGCAAAGTGAACTCCTTCTCTTCTGTAGACACATGATTGGGCAACATAGAGACTTCGTTCGAGAGGTAGTTCGTCACAGCAGATGTCATTTGCTCCTTGACGTCGAGAATCTGATGCGTAGCGAGCCGCTTGGCAAGGTCAGGATGGTACTGGCTGCTGCACCACAGACGTATACGCCCAGGATCCTTTGTGCTGATCTGAACCAGGAAGTCGAGCACAACGCCGAGGTCTCCTTGGCGGCGCTTGCCCGAAAGCTCCTCATCCAGTCCGTCAAGGATGAAGTATACACGAGGCAGAGCCCCCGACAACATCGTTATGAGCTCCTGCACGCGATCCAGGGTACATTCGTCGTGCGTCATGGCGAGCAAACGTTGCATATCTAGTGGAGGTCCTGTGTTGCATACCGTCCGATAGGTCCGGAAGAGTTGAAGTGCGAAAAACTTGAGAATCTTGAACGCTTCGAATGACTGATCGAATCGATAGAAGTGGTGTGCAATAGCGGCGTTCGGGCACTGTTTGCGGATTGTATCAATCACGTAAGAGCAGAGGGTGGACTTTCCAGTAGCAGGGTTCGCGTGCAGCCACAGCACTGACGGCTCTTGCTCCCCGTCCTGCCACATTGAGTATCCCGTGTGTTCTGAGAGCCAATCGCATGACCTTCCCTCCCGAAGACGCTCCACTAGTCTTTGGTTAGAATCGCTCAGGTTTTGGCAGTCGGGGCAGTTGAGCCAGAACAAGATCTTGTCGAAATGGGCCTCTGGGTGATACATATAAGTACGATATCATTGAAAAATAATTATAAAATGTGTACCGTATCGATCGTCGCTTTGTACACTGCGCCATATTGTTGCAGACTGACGTTCGGCGTCTGCTTTCTCTCCTTCGATAAGACGCGCCTCCTTATCGATAATGTCTGCACTTGCCCGAATCTTCTCAGTCGTGGATTTCAGCTTGCCCAGACTAGCCGACGATAATGTTCTGAATATTTTCTTGAGGCCTGTCGTTACGTTTGTCGGTTTATTGCCGTTATCGCAAAATTTGAGATATAGTACTTACCAGAGCGTTTACATTCATAGTATACTTTGTCCCAAAATTGCAAGATGTACGTGTATGTGTCGCAAAGGGCGTCGCGCATGGCCTGAGAGTTGCCATACAACCGCTCATACTTGGTTATGCGTTTGAGCTCGGAGGTCAGCGACGTGAGCTGGTCTTGTATAGCTTCGAAGAGGTCGAGATGACGATTTGCACACTGTGAACGAGTGTAAATAGTGGGTCAACCGGTTCGTCGGGGGGCGAAGAATTAGGAAAATACGAACATCGATGACCACATTCAATACGCCCCAAATAATGGCCGTCGGCATTGGGTCCGCCGACGCTATTCAAATGGTGCCACCTCAGGATCCTGAATACGTCAAATAATGGGTAACTTACCCAAGGTATTTATTACCCCATTGTACTCTTTCAGAACGCGGACTGCAGGCTCAACGATGTTGGTGACTATTTTGCGAGATGATTGCTGAGAATTTCGGTCTTTAATCTCCCTGATAGATACGCCCATTGACTCTGGAGTAATCTTCCCGGCTTTCTTGCAGGTATCGACAAAGCTTTTGTCGCGTTTCTTCGGGGGTAAACCATCTAGGTATCGTTGTACAGCCAACATGAAGCTTGCGCTGCATTCCCTGAGAACGCAATGTGATGAAACAAGCAGACCAGTGGACTTTGGTGCACACGTACCCTGAGTCGGAGGATGCAGCTGAAGAAGATAGTGAATCACTAGATTCATACTCGAGTGCCATCTCTGCACGCCGTTGGGCAACGAGTGGTACAGGAAGAGGAGAGAGAAGGGAGAATCAAACACGCACGTTGTTACTTCAGAGGGTTACCTCGTGTACTTGTATAAGGGTTCCATATCTTTCAAAAGCGATGAGGCACCACCCTAACGCTCACCGTGCCAAGGGCGGTACAGCAATGCCTGCAATTTGATGCAGGCTTCTAGTGCTCGGCAGGATGTGTCCACCGCATCCTCCGACTAGCGGTCCCGTTGCTGCTGCCGTGTTGCGATTGTGGGGTATCCATGCATCGATTGTATTCAGTTCTCCTCTGTACCAGGCGAAGTTACATAGCTTATGCAGCACAGCAAGCTAACAGTGAGCGCGCCTGAGTGGGGTTCAAGCAGTGACAGGCGGTGAAAAAAGGTTCAGGTGAACAACGAACAAACGATAGGCGCCCATAATCCGCGCAGCTGGACACAGCCGCTTTAGGCGTGGTCAACTCCGTCCAACGTTGTCTGTGCATGTCGATACATTCTTGGAATCAGCATGTCAATGTATTCTGGTATCAGAAAGCTCCGTAACAATGTCCACTTTTTGATGGAGGCGTCATAGGCTGTGTTTATATGCTAGCCAGAGCCAAGCCATAAAGGTCTGTCTCCGCCCACACTTTCGACCCCATCCACCGAACTTCTCAACTAACATGTCTCCCCAAGACAATCAACCAACGGTTGAACCAAGCGAATCAGGTTCTACAAAGGTCGAAAAGCCCCCTATTCGAATCGCCCGTTACGATGAGTAGTAAGTGACAGGATTCTGTCCCGCAGTACAATGACGATCTCACCTTCGCTCATAGCTATGATTTGTACGTTCTTGACTCACTTGATACCCAATATAACTCAACCTGGGATTTTTGGATACAGGAGAACGTTGTCTACCACTCGCAGGAAAACCAACAAGCCAGCAAAGTCAAAGCTTAACAGCAGAAAAAGGCCTGTGCTAGTCGTCGTGCGCAAGATCAACAATAAGGGTCACCACTCAGGCACAGTAATAGAAATAAAGAGCCAGGTCCTCTTTGAATTACTTCTCAACATCAACGAGAATGTCGACACCCTGGTGGAAGGAAGAAGTCCTCCGATCGTAGGTTTATTCGCTATCTCTCGCAGAATACCGGTGGTCGCTGATAGCACATAAAACTCGAATACCAGGTCGATCCGAAGCTTTTCTTCTTCTCCCATTTCCGTCTTATTGAAACCCTTGAGGAAGAAAAAGCCAAGCAGTCACCAGACGAAGAACTGGTCACGGCGATCGAAGCAGCCCTTCAGTTCATCGCAGAAGACTACACGCATGTCATCCAGGAAGTACAAAGCCTCACGGAACTCGGCCAAATTACTTTCGAGCTTCTATGGGCACTTATACTCCCAAACACGCTCATCTATCAGCGTGATTACGTAACGGAGCAAGATCAGGTACTCATCGCACGCAGCGTTGACTACGGCTATCGCCAGGATAGTGGACGGTACGCGCGCATCGCATGCGACATCGTACATGATGATGGAAGCTCCTTTGGGCTCGCACGCCAGAGCTGTGAGATCGATGAGTACGCTGGAGTGCGGAAGATCTGTGACCTTCCGGTTCATCCACTCGTTTTTCGTGCCGACCATGCCACAATCCGCGAGAAGGCGATCCTCCGGGCACGTAAATTTGCTGCCGTCCAGCGCCACATGTTTGAAACACACGGACCTGCATTACGGGAGAAGATGAATGCAGATTTTAAGACGAAGACAGTTAAATTCCACGTACGTGCTGTGGGCGCATGCAATGTCACCATGTTTTGACGAAGACGTTGACTTTGTAGACCTATGGTCGAGTTATGATTGATCCCGGCGCGTTTGCCATGTATGAGTCGGAGGCAGGCTACAACCCATGGGTACACAGCCGACTCGACCGAGACCAGTTGACCGACGACCAATGTGCCATATTCTCTCCGATTGTACTGGGCTTCTGTTTTGGTACGAAGACCTGGGGTACGTGATCTGGGATATCATCAACCTCAGTCCCCGACTCTGTCTAACATGTACTCAACAGGTGGCTTCGCAGTCGACCGTCTCTCCGAGGTCCAGTGGTCGGATGAAGCGTTTCGCTCGCTTGTACTCGGTACGAAGCAGAAGGAGCTCATCCATGCTCTCATCAGACAACACACCGCACGGAGCAAAACATTTGACGATGTCATCGCGGGGAAGGGCCGCGGCTTGATTGGGTTACTTTGTGGGAGACCTGGGTGTGGGAAGACCCTTACAGCGGAGGCTACAGCAGAACTGACTCACAGTGCGCTATACGTCGTCTCTGCAGGCGAGCTCGGAACAGCACCCGAGGAAGTCGATCAGCGGCTTTCACGCGTACTTGAGCTAGCGCAGATGTGGGGCGCAGTATTGTTGCTCGACGAGGCAGAGGTGTTCCTTCAAGAGCGTCGTATGGCGGACTTGACGCGCAACGCCCTGGTGTCAATCTTCCTGCGACAACTGGAGTACTACCAGGGCATCCTGATATTGACGACCAACCTGATCGCACACATTGATGCTGCATTTGAGAGTAAGCTGACTATATCATACTGCATGATTGAACAGTTCACTGACAATATCCCCAGGCCGGATCCACTTCTGCATTCATTACCCCGACCTAGATAAACCATCTCGCCTATTGATCTGGCACACGTTCTTCCAGAAAGCCCTCAAGGATCACGGTGTGGGCCTCGTTTCAGAGGGTGACTTTGACAGACTCGCAACGCGCGAGATGAATGGCCGACAAGTTCGTCTCTGATCTTCCTTTTTCGGTGACGCATGTTAACCTCGGTGTCTGTAGATTAAAAACGCCGTCAGCAGCGCTCAATCTCTCGCCCTCGATGAAGGTGTTCCATTATCTGTCGCGCACGTTGACAAGGTACTGGACGTGGTGAGCGATTGGCATGCAGCACAGGTGCATTCGCAGAACCAGGCGCACTCACAGAACGCAGAGGGCGTGAAGGTAGCAGAGTCATCTACATCAAACGCTGACGAGAGTTTGTTGCTTGATTTTTGACGGCGGTCTGTCCATGTTCCATGTACCTACGCCTTGACATGCTATAGTTTCGTGCTATCTTGATCATTCTCATTTCCCGCTGTTTTAAACATCGATCCTTATGACAGGCCTGCTCCATAGCCGTCATCGTTCAACGTGTATTGCAAATTTGAAGGCCATCATGAAAATAAGGTGGCGTCTAGCGTGCTCTCCTCCTGGCAACTACTACGGTCGGGCGGTGGTTGAGGCCTGCGAGGAACGTTGAGATACAAGAGCGCGGGTTCGGGAAGCGCGTGCAAGTGTGTTCGACTGTCGACCTTCTTCAGAAGTCAAAGTGCGATCGTGAAGACTGCCAAACAACCAGAAATGTCCAATCAAAAAGGCGAGTTTATGGATCTGATAGAGGTCATGTTCATGCTACGAGCTTGTATAGGGTGGAGGCGGGTCGTCCTTCGTATCCTCGGAGCCCGTCATAGAGAAACCTCCGAATATCGACGGCGTCACAGCTACCATACCACGCCCACCACTATCATCGGCTGTAATGGTTTCGGCGAGGTTGACACTGCTGGGCTAAACATTGTTGTGCTCTCAGTATGACTTCTGGGATCTGAAGCCGGACATCGATCGTCCGGTAAACTGTAAGATCTCTCACCTCGACCTCACTAGAACTCAAGCGTCCTCGATTATCTGGCGGGGGAGGCACAACTTGAGTGATAGACGGTGAAGTCATGGCCCTTTCCGCTGTCACCTGGCCCGAGACTGTCGGTTTACGCTCACGCTCGCGCGACGGCTGCGCGCTCCGACGCCGCCGACGGCGATAGCAGAAAATCACCAAGGCTGAGATCATAGACAGCACCGCGATGGTCACCACACATGCGAGCACGATCGTGCGCGTGCGCGTCGAGGATGTATTTGCAGCAGTGGGAAGACCCGGAGTCGATAACGACGACGTCTCGGAGCCAAGTTGTGCGGATAATGTGGCTGCGAGTGCCGGCGGACTTAAACTCGCGGTACATGCCCCGGTGCTAGACGAAGCACACTGTGTATCCGAGCCCGGCGACGTGTTAGTGACCGCTGACGCGTTTGTGTTCGTTGTGTTCACCGTGCCGGAAGTAACAGGCATAATCGAGGTGACCGTGCTCGCACTGGCAAGGTTCCCCGCGCTTGAGGAAGTGGGGGTTGGTGTGCCGACCGCAGGTGCCGAGGTCGTTGTGCTTGACGAAGTCGTCGAGCTGGTGGGTAGAGGGTTGGCCGAACTACTCGAATGCGTGTTGACCGCCACAGGTGTCGTAGTTTGCGTGCCAGCCTCATCGTCATCTCTGCAGGTCGAAGGTGATCAGCCGTCCGTGGTAGTATGTGACCTTCAGAATAGCTGTTGAATTCCGCACCTGGTGTAGACAGCGTAATCAAATAGTATGAGAGACGCGATACCACCGGGTTGTCCGTTTTGCACGGTAAACGTGTGTGGACCAGGTGGAATAGAGCTACTACTCCAAAGCAAGATGTTGTAGGTGTATTCGCCGGCATCTCCAGGGGGTGCGTAGGTATACGTCCCGGAGAGCACTCCATCTATAAAAAATGATAGGTCGGCTGTACTGGTCGGGCTGGAGAACGATTGCGATTGTATTCCAAACACATAGAAGGCTGAACCTGTAGGCAGGAACATCAGGCTCAGCCTACCAAAGCAACGACTGCGTCAACCTACCGTTGAAATCAAAGGAGGCCGTCGTCACTTCGTTCTGGGCTGTATTATTAGCTCTATATGTGGCGTCATGCCATGTGCCGTCGTGAGCTAGAGAAGCAGACGGCTGGGCAGTACACAATGCACAGCCATTTCCTTGATTCCAGCGGTCTGCAGGCGAATATGTGAACACGTTTCCGGTTAGTGGGTCAGGATTTGTATCGTCGACGGTGATGTTCACCAGGCTGGTTGCGCTGAGACCTATATAAGAAGAGACCGTATACAAGATCGACAAGATAGGATATCCTGCAGGGTGTAGCTTCATGGCCGTTCGGAGGAGAGGGGTGCTGGCAAATGTGAAACGTTACCGTCAGCATCTTAGGAATCCTCCATACATCAAAGTGATATAATCACGATCTGTTCCTTCGAAGCCATTCGACATAATCATACTATCTCAGCGCTCACTCCCGGCGCCGCGACGATGTTGCTGTGAAACATCCCCATCGCAGTGACTGGTCATATTCAGACCTCACAAATACATGAGACTGGATCTATATATCGAGATTCGTAAATCAGTTGTTCGAGACAAAATCTGGGGGCAACAGAAAATGCTTACGATGACTGAATGTTGATCTGGACTTTGACGTTTGACCCGTAACTTTAACAGTGATAGAACACAAATTTCTTCTCCTGTGGTCCCTGATATCAGGTTGTAAGCATAGTTACAACCTGATGTCCGGGAGCATATAGAATGAACGTTGCAGCAAGGTAGACCCGCTCGTGTCAATAATCATGTGTATTATCAGTCGTGTTGTGTGAACGGGGACCAAACAGACGGCGAGGTAGTACGTGTCGTACGAGTCTACGATCTTTGTATCCTCGAAATTGACATCGATGATTTTGCACCGCTTGTCTAATGAACATCTAAGCACAGCCCACTGATGTGAAACTAGAAGTCTTACCTCGCAGTTGCTGGTGTGCTCTCCATTGTCTAGTGCCAGATGCCCGATGTCATACATCAGACGTTTCGCAGTGAACGCAAATATTGCCTGTGCTTAGACGACCTTTGGGCGCGCGGGTGCCGGTGACAATTGCAGATAAGGCCATCAAGGAGAAGACCATGACCAGCATAGCCCACGTCACTGCGCATGCTATTACGCTTGCTCGGATGTGCACAGAGATTGAATGAGATGATGTGCTACCTATAGCAGGAGGCCTACGGTATGAAGTCAAAGTTGGCAGAAGTGCGGACGTCATTACGCTGGAAGACTCAGAGCCAGCATCATCCTCACCGTATGAAGCGCAGTGCCAGGCAACGTTGCACTTCGCCTTCAGGATTTTAACGTGCTCTTACGATGTTCTATCTTGCGACGTTCTATTGTTTGAAGTGAGCGTGACGGAGTATATGGTGTGCATTGTCCGGGGTAATGACGCTGTCGAGCTTTCGTGGCGTGGTCTTGGTTCGAGATCATATAGCGCTGAACGCGCGGGTACTATCCTTACTATTACGTAATGTGGCGCAGGCAGCTCTGCATTTCAAGCGATGCTGCATCTTGCGACATTCCATCGTTCGGTGTGAGTGTGACTGAGTAGATATAATGCGTATCGTCCATAGTAAATGGCGCGTCGTAGCACAGATTTCTCTATCAATCCAGGTTCTTGTACACCTGATTCCATGATTGGTGGTCCTTATTCCTCAAAAGCACAAAAGACGGCGACACCAACTTTCACACACGCAAGTAGCAGTACATAGTAGCTACAAAATACATCATTTGAGCAAAAATCGCTGTCAATATCGGTGAAGACAAGGGCCACTAGTAGTTTTCACATAAAAGCGGATAAAGCCTTGTACTTGTTGCGGAATATCCAATCTTTACGATATCCCCATTGCCGGAAGTAGTCGTGGATGGAAGCTTTGGCCATGTTCAGTGCAACCTCAGGCGTGTAAAGCTCACATATCTCGTTACCCTCGACGAGGTCTTCCGGCTTCCGGAGATGCGCCAGAAAGTAATAACACCCTAAGAAACGAAGGGTCGCTGCGCAAGATAAGAACATGGGCCATACAATATGCNAAGAAACGAAGGGTCGCTGCGCAAGATAAGAACATGGGCCATACAATATGCCCGAGCGGAAAAGACTTACGAGGCGTCCAGACTTCACTAAATTCAGCAACTTTATACAACTCGTCGCATCCAAATTTTTCGAGGTTAGGAGGGTAATTGTAGAGAGCGATGTCCAGTTTGCGCTGGCAATCGTGGTGCGTAGCGTATTCGAAATCGATGACAACGAGACGCTGAGGATGTTTGAGATCGTCCACAACCATATTCCTCGCTTGGAAGTCATTGTGTTGAACGCCGCGCTCATGAATGGCCATAAGTACTTCAACAGACCTGATACTGAATATAATCACCGTTAGAATATGTTACGAGCACAGGTCGACATCATACTATCACTCACCACCATTCTTCAGAGAGGAGCCTATAGTCACCGACGCACTCGCCACAGTCCTCTAGAACCATGCAAACTGCATCTCCGAAGGGGAGAGAGCCCTTGTATAGACCATAAAAGCGAGGGATACAATGACCCTGCAGGTCGCAAAGGTTCGTCTCGTAGAATTCGGCTTCGTTGCGGAACCGGCTCAGGGCTCCTTTCGCATGCCCAGCAAGCTTGCACACGACAGCGATGTCGTCTGGGACATACCCCGAAAGAATTCCGCGGTATACAGTCGAGTGCTTGCTTTCGTGAATAAGTGCAGTCCTCTTGAACTTGAGATCTTTCCCTGAAGCGGACTCGGATGCCGAGTCGGCACTGGGGGTATGCTCAAGGACGAAGGTGTGAGGCGGCTTGGCCTCTGGGTGCTTGTCGTCAGATATGTACAATTGGAGAGTAGTCATGTTACTGAGACGCAGTCGTGTCCGCAGAGAGTGAGGCGGATGAGGCGCAAACAGGGCGTATGAAGTGAACTCGAAGGAAGCCGTGGTGACTTATAGTGATCTTGGTTCGAGCTGATAGCCGCTCAAATAGCGCTTGTTTCTCTTTCAAGATGGGTTACATAATGTGGCGCGCACTCTGTGCACTTCGCCTGCGATAATCACTGTTCCCAACGTCCTCTTGCGTTGTCCCATCTTTCGATATCGTATTGTTCGAAGCTGATACGAGCGGCAGATGGTGTATTTACCCGTTATCTAAGTCAGCTAAGTCAGCAGCGCTATGGCACTGTGCCGCAGACACCTTCATAAGTGCAGGTTCTTATGATATCTGATTCATGATGATGATGTGCGCTTCAGCAGCGACAAAAGACCGGCAACGCCAAGTTTCACACATAGAAGTCGACATTGTTGTAGGAGGACTATTATTCCTGCTTGTGAAACAATGCGGCTTTCGTGAATTGTGAGCACATGCGTGGAGAAGAGTGTGACGCTTTCGACGCTCAAATACAGTATATATACTATATCACTGGACGTAATCGTACACCCCATCAACCAGCATGTCTTCCAACACTCCCAACGATCCGACCACTCCAAGGGCACCTGGAGGTGCAGTCCCACCACCTACAACGCCCCCGACGCCCATTCCTCGCATTGCTCGCAACCGACCGCCTTCCTCGCCGCCTGACTCTGACATACCCTTTGGATGGGTACTCGAGGAGACGCGCAATCCCGATGATGATGGCGTTGGACCATTTGCAAGATACGATGAGTTCACATGCAGGTCTCTGGCGCAGTTGATCAGAACCGGGCTGCATCCTGGCCCACGTTATGATGCAGGCGATAAGAACAAGTCTCTCGCGAGTACTAAAGAGTTGAGTTTGACGGAGCTCACACTTCCTGAAAATCTACAGCTCACCAGAGTCGTCTTCGCGCCCAATATGTTGTCGCCCCTGATGAAGCGGGTGAAGACAGAGCTGTCATCTCTTGAGCTTCGCTTCGAGGAACGCGTCCACAGTGATTTTGTCCCAGCTGTCAGTGCCTGGCATACGTTCTTAGGGCTCACCAGACGAGTCAATTCTGAAAAGGATGTGGAGGATTGGGTGGGTCGTGTCATACTCGCGCCCGCCCTCCACGTAGTTCTCGCGTTACGAGAGAAGGCGATCCCGGATTTGCATCATGAAGGACAAGCAACATTCCCATTGCAGCATCTTATGCGAGAAGGGGGCCCATACGTTGCGTCTGCTCCAACGAAAGGCAGTATTCCAGACGCAGTTGTTGTTGATGACGATGAAGAAATCAAGGGCACTGTGGAGGTTAAGACCGAGAATGTGTTGCAACAGGAATTAGCATATCATACGTTTCATCATGGTGGGGGTATACTCGCGCCTATTCTTGTGGCGCACTTGGTCGACGGTCAGCCTACCCTCGGTAGAGCTATCAAATTCATTTGGCCCACCCACCCATCATCTAACTCTGAAGAAGACAAATCGGACCCGCAGACACGCATACTGGTCCAGGTAAGGAGAATTTAAATAAACTGTGACTGCTATACGTACTGATATTGCCTTTCACAGATTTGGACGCAAATGGTCACCAGCGAGTGCGACTTGGGGATGCTCTCCTCGTATGTTCGCTCTGTCTTTTATCATCGGGATGGGCAGACCCTCTACATGACGGGCGACTGGAAGAATGATGAAGAAATATTTCTCGCAACGGTCGCCTGGATGGCCATGGTCTTGGAGGTTCCGGGGTACGAGAAGTCTAAGATGAATCTTCCGGAAGTCGATGATACGTGGTGGAAAGACGTTTTGCCGAAGTATCCTATCGACGTACCCGGAGTGGTCGTACGGTGAGTCTACTCTTCGATTGTTGGAGTTGCGCATCCTGACAGTCTACGTAGTACCCTTCCGATGCCACCAGAAACCGAAGACCGAAGACCTCAACGATGATGTGTCAACCTGAATAGGCATTTTGTGCATGTTGTGTATTGATAGCGTTTTGTTCCGGTTACTCGAAGTGTCATTGAAATGCGCGCCATTATGTCTGTAGTCATTTTTCAGTCTGTAAACCAAAGCTACAGCAGTTCCAACTGTGCCAGATCAGTTGTACTCATCTCAGGGATTCCTTCGTAAGGGAGTATAGATACAGATAAGCCCAGGACAGCCGTGAATGCCGGTGAAGGAAGGTGCAAGCTCAAAACGTTTGATATGGCACACCATTATGTGGAGCACCAGGCCTATGTGTAACAACGCTGCTTCCCCATGTAGTTGAGCCTCGATTTGACCGCTTACAGGATAAGAGTGTCCGATGCCTGTGCTATAACGTGCTACCCGTCCATAACCGCCGTATCCGAGCTAGCGTTGGTCGGGGAGAGCTTCGACTATCATTGGAGATTTAGCGAGGATTATTTTAGCCTGAGTGTCGTATAGCCGTGTATCAAAGCAGCCAGTTGGGATAAGTATGAGCATCGCGATCGTGGTCGTCGAGATGCAAGGCGCGAGCTCGCACGTTATGGCCACATGGCTGAAGCGCCCGTGGGAACGAGGCGTACCACTGCCGGTGCTTTCTCTTCTCATGTCCCCACCCATTAGCCACTGTCGGCGACCTACTCAGAACCGCCTCCGAGGGATTAAGACGGTCCCTATCACATCAGGAAAGAGGTCCGTGTTTGGAGTTCTTTATTGACGAGTTTCTTGGGACATGCGACTCTGCCGCAGCGTTTGCCGCTCGTTCATTCCGTAGAAATTCTGTGCACTCCCGTTCGTGTTCCCGCCGTGATTCTCCGTTCATCTGAGCGAGAACTACGGGATATTTCTCAAGAGACTCTGAAGAGTACGAATCAGCCGGAGCAATGCGATGGCCACCATATGTATCACACCTTTAGGCCCAAACCTGAACAGACAGGTTCTATGCCGTACCGTATTGAGGTCGAAATCAGCCTTCCTAATGACATTTCCAGAGAGCTCTGCAGGTGGTAAGAGTCTACATAATACGCTGAATACATAATACGGTCAGTAGATAGGAAACACTCACTTGACGAGATGCTTTCCAAGAGGGGTGGCAGATTCTGCACTCATCGGCTGCGAAGCAACCCTACCTGTGGGCAGGTGATATATATATACAAACAAGGAACCGAGCTGTGTCAAATCTTTGTTGTCTGGGAGGATCTTCGGGTCAGCTGTGTTGTTCGGGAGAGTGCAAGGGTTGCATACCAGGGTTGTCTGAGAATATGAAAGGCCTCACTGATCCGTCTTCCATGATAGGTCCACAAAAGAATGTGCACTCGTCTGGAAGAACTTTGAAGGTACCATGTAATGTGCCATCGCACACGACTGCGATGGCTAATGGCCCGTTGAACTGCGGGGTCGGGTAGTATCTCACCACGATACCGAATGCCTGAGGATGATGTTAGTACAGAACACCGACATGGATGAGAGTGGAGATAGACACCTGGTCCAGTTGACTTTCGATGAAGCACGAGCTGATTCCAGTGCAATCCCTCAGAGAGACTTGATACTCGGTGAATGTACACTCTTTTCCGCGGACAATTTGCACCTCGACGTCGGTGAAGAGCATGGTGAGGGACTGGGGATATTCCTTCTATGTGAGAGATGATTTAAGATACAACACACAGAAGTTTTCGCACCTGTTATATGTATTCCTTGCACCGATGGCCACGGATTGCTTCAATTGCCGCATGTGGCCAGCAGTTTCGGAGACCTTCGAAGGACAGAAAGTCGACGCTGTCCGTTAGCCTCCTTGCCATCTGTTTGACCTGCAGAGGACATAATCATGCCAACCACGATCGAGCAGGGTTGCCCTCACTACAATGGGAGGGACAGAGGCGGTGTACAATGTGGCAAACTATGCATTGTGTGATGCATCAATATACGCCGTAAGGACGACTGCACGGATATGGAGTTAGCGAAATGGCAACTATTCAACCAACGGAGTGGATGTACTTCATTATATCCGAGAGACGTGTCAACCGAAAATAACGATGCACCGTGGAGCTCGCAATTGAGACAAATGAGTAGTGTTGAATCGAAGGGAGAGAGGAGAGTAATGTTGGTCCAGCGTTAGATCGATCATTTCCCCACTCGCGTTATCAACACGAATAAGCGATATCTCTTCACTGGTACTGCCTCTACTTGACTCATCGCTTGAGAGACTCTCTTCAATTGCACTCAACTGCGTCTACAATATAGTGTAGCCGTCGAAAGGATATGGACAACAACGGCGATAGGATGTATCGGGAACACTCACCCGCAAAGCAAGGATTTCATCCTGTAATTGTTCCCTCTTTATTACAGGTTTGGCGTCTTCTTGAGTCGGAAGAGTTCGGCGCATGTTTCCGTTCTTGCGAGGTCGTTTCGATTTACGACGTCACACCTGTTTGACTCAGTGCACATTATAGAGGACAGTGATTATATAGACATGTATACATACGCCACTCCGGGGCTGATTGCACAGAGCACGACACCCAGTAATCACCAAAAATATCACGCCTCAGTTTCCGTATCATCTGTCTCCCATAGGTATTGGGGAGCAGGAGATATCCGGATCGAGCTCATGGATTGTCCATCGGTTGGTGATACGTCGACCAATATTCCCAGCTTAAGCTTCCTAAAAACTCTGCATGCCATGGTAGTAGTCAATGCAAAGTTAGGGATAGTGAACACTGCATGAAAGATAGGAGAAAATGAGGGAGTGAGGATATTGACGGTGGTAAAAATGTTCATTCCCACGGTCGCTCTACAACCACCCCATGACACAGTGAATAAGAATGATTTCGATATTAACGGAGTTGCTCACAGGTAGTATAGTTGGCCGGTCTGCATTAGCAACCTTGATATGTGACTGATACCTTCTCCGTAGAGGAATGCTTTGACACGGGAAGTCCATCTTCCGTTCACGGTATAGAGTACAACTAGCCTGTGACTGATGGCAAGAAAGATGAGGCTATCGCTGATAGTTGCGATGATAATGCCAAGTGAACCGACTACTTTCGTGCCGGACGCTATGCATTTTTGTGTGTTGGCGATGTGGAATCCCTTTGGCTCGCCTATGATCCCTCCGCACAGGATTCCTGCGCAGATAGCGAGCCATAAAGAAGTGAAGACGAAATTGATGTATCTTGAGTGCTTATATACTGCCCTGAGACGGACGAGCATCAAATATGAGCCGGCAGGATGTGCTACGGAGTTCATGATGCTTATAGCTCTTATCAAGCTAGAGCAATGGCGGATATGGCCCACTGTTTAAGAGTCATTGAAGATTCCGAGTCCAGTGTATACCGTAAAGGCGCACTCACCAGCGTACAGCACTGACACAAAAAGAGACATAAAAGATGATAAACTATGAGACAATGGAGTTAGCATCATTGAGAGAGAAAACTAGCACGAGACTTACCGTGCGATGATGTAAACCAGAGTCAGATAGTTGAACTTCCGGGCGTCGAGCATCAAACATTCCTCATCCAGCGTTATCAAAAAATCCCACACCCAGGCCTATGGCAGAAGGGTGAGTACGCATAAACGTTGTGGTACTGGATTGCTTACTGTAAGGATAGCGATAACCAGATAATCTGTGGCTTGTACTTGAATTGCGGTCTCTACTGGTAGCCAGGCTAGAGGATTGGTAGCGCTGGCGTTGAATGATTCAACATACAGGGACATGGTGGCTGGTGGGTACCGGCCGTTGTCCTATCTTCGTTATATGCACCACCGGTACGGCAAACGCATCCCACATCAACCCTATCGATTCGCTGGGATACCAATGTGCAAGGTGTTGGCTGGGCGGAGACACGCAGAGGCGCCAGACGTGAACGCTAGCACCGAAATCTCGCCGGACCGGAGGCAACAAAAAAAAGGAGAGAACACCGCGCGGCCTTCAAATAAACTGGAAATCGGCGCCCACTATTGGGATATCGGACATCAGTTCACCGTAGCTGTGGAGCAGAGAAAGAATCTACATACGTTGTTTCACCTCGCGCGCAGGCGCGAAAAGATCTTGCACTGTAAGAGTGATGAATTGGTTTGAAGACGCAGATCTCCCGAGAAGCAAATTACCGGTGGTCCTTGTTCTCACCGGTTGTGCCATATGATCTAGTACCGGTCTTGATGGGTATTCAAAAAAAAGAGGCAGCACGGAATCATGGTTAATAGCACTAATATGTCTAAAATGCGCAGTAGAGCGGATTGAACGCGCGTTCTAAATAAAATTTATATGCTCCATGCGGGGGAAGGGAAAATACAGAGGCAAGCTACTCACGATAAAGTGATATCTATACAATACGGCGTGAATAACACGTGTGATCGTAGTAGACTCAGGAAGGGTGGAAGAAACGTTTGAAGAGTTCAACCATATACTTCAAAAAGGTACGTTGTACAGGAATCTGAGTGAGGGAAATCACTAGATACCAGCGTGATAGATGTAACACGAGGACGAACCTTCCTGTATTTCCCCGTCGCCAGATGTCCTAAACCACGATCCTCTTCTATACTTCCCTCCCGAAGAAATCCAAATGGCGTACCTCAACCCGCTATTTCTCGACAAGGTCGCTAATGTCCCATTCGCCACCTGTGTTACAAACGCTTGCATATCCCCATCAAAACGGAACCCGCATACCAGCTTCTCTACAGCGTACGCAGACAGCACGTCTCGGACAGCCGTCCAATCGACTTTCATCCAGTCCAACTTCGTGTCGCGTTCCACGAGCTTCGGGATTTCCATCACCACCGTGTGGATACGCCACAAGTCCTTCCGTGTGGGTGCCGTGTGACGCACTTGGTCAGCAAGGAGTCTTATCTCAGGGTCTGGATGCGAGTCGGACGCGCTGTCCTCGACATCTTGCCACCAAAACCCTTGTCCCCGCAGGCAAAATTCGATCAATGACCGAGGATCTACTCGATGAACAGATTATGCTTACGAAGTTGACAGTCATCTTTTACATGCACGTTCAGCACATTGCTTGTGGCGCTGGTCATTCCAGGCTCGACTGCTTGCGTCAGCGCGAGTATCATTGGCAGAGGTTGACGAGAGAAAGAGGCATCTTCTCGGTGACACAAACGAGTAAGCAACCAAAGGGCTGCCTGTGCGGGACAAGGACCACACTGTGACATATGGACGAAGCGATCGGAGGTCTCCTTTCGATTTGCAGACGCCTTCCTGGTTGGAGGATTCGACTCCAAAGACCCCCAAGTCACTCGCACACAGTGAAGATTTTCCAGCGAGCGCAATTCCCACACAGTATGAAGTAGATCTTCTAGTTTGTCGAAATGGAGGTTGCTGAGATGGAGCTCTTCGATGGTCGATGAGAAAACAGGAGGAACACGGGGAAGTCCTTGATGGATCGACCTCAACGACCTTCGCCCTGACAGAATAGGACCCTCCACTGATATTTCCGACGGAAAGGCATTGGGGAGGTAAGGATAAAGTGTAGACAGAAGATGGATCCAAGGCTCCTTTGGGAAGCTTTGCACGGGGATATGTACTTCATTGAGAAATTCTGAAAACGCACTGGTAGGGCTTCTGAGAAGTTCGATGAGGTCGTAGATGTCTTCTCGCGAGGTTAAAGTGACCTTGTGGAAGATGATCCTCTGACATCGCGCCCAGTACCGACAAACCGACGCACATGCCCCAAGCTCGCGTTTCGAGAAGCCTGCAGCGGCGAATTCTCCGAGGAGAGCTTCATGTACGAGCTCAAACATCTCAGGCGGGATATCAGAACCCGTGGCTAGCTTTGTGTGATGATCAGGTATGTCCAGGCCAGCATCGGGAACCGGAGGCCATCGCTTTATTTGATACCAGCCACGCTGTCGACGTGAACGCTTTGGAGGACCGAAGACATCGAAGTCTGGCTTCAGGGAGGGGAATGAGTGATGGTCGAAGCACTCGGGGAACTCTCGGTCCTCAATTGACTCCAAGGCAGGATCTCCAAGTCGAGGATAACCACGCCATGTCCACCAATCCCACAGTAACTCTAGTCGAACTTTGCTTTCCTCCATAGTCCGTTGCAAGGTTATCGGCAGATAGTTTGGATTCGTGTGCTGTAGCTCCAAGGGATGACAGAAAGTAGACAAAGGCACCGCCGCTTCAAATCCGCGTTATCCTCTGAAGCGCTGCCGGGATCCTGCAATGCATCGTATGCGCAATTGTCTGTATCACAGCTTTATCTGATATAAACGAGTCCTATATGGTAAAAAAAATATGGTGTAGGTTGGAGCATGCACAAATGGCTCGCACTCACCCACATAAATGTCCTGGAGGTCCTCAGACCTGTCGGGAGGAAAAGTTCGCATGCTTTCAATTCGGTGTCATGATCGTCGTGGCGTGGGAAAAACGCACGTGACCGTACTACAGCAGCGCGCAACCGCGTACCGTGTTCCGAAGTTCGAACTGAGCTTTGACATAGACCAACCGTCATGAAAATGGAGTATCAATTTTATCTTGTGAGTTGATGTAGTAGTGTCAACTCATACATTAAACACAATCTAGTTACGTGCATACTGATCGATAATGCAATCAAAGGAACCAGTCATTCGCTCTGCCAAATGATTTTTAAGTCGATTAGAGCGCGATATCACATGGATCACCGAAAAGGTGGACTTGGACTCGCCAACTATCGTCAGAAGCTCCTCGTGGAGCTTCAACGCGCGAAGTTTTTGGATTGTCTCGGACACCTGCCCCGCTCAAGACTTCCCAACTTCCTCGTGGACGGTGTCACGAGTTACAGCCTTTCGGCAAAAACGCCTGCTGCGAGTGAAGAGTTGCCACTCAAAACGCGCGGATACATCCATATATGTATGTTTGACCCTTGATACGACCATGTGTTCCGGTTTTTTAACATGCTCCACCCCACAGAACTGCGGATGACTCTTCCCTTCCCAGAGACAGCTCCGCGCTTTTCAGATGTGTTTTTATTAGCTCTAGCGACAGCGTGCCGAGACTCCGCGAAGGGACTGTGTCATCAGTACAGCTGACTATTTTCTCTACCGCGAAGGCAAGAGAACTGTATAACGAGTCCATATCATACTGGGAGTCAAATGGAAGATACTGGCAGCAAGCTCTGCACTAGCCGCACGGTGGCGCACGTCTCAGAGGCGTCAACCGATAACATTTGGGTGGCTTGTGCTGATACGTACGTACTCAATACAACTCGCAAAGTGGCGTGCACTGTCGATAGATTTCAGCCACAAATCCGGCGAAGAAGGCACATTACGTAAAATCCAGGGAGATAGGACCCTCGTCAGTGATCAGAAATATGGTCCTTCCATCCTACAGAATTATCAGGTATCCTACTACAACGTCCACTGTCAATGCGCTCGTACCTGTACAAGTTAGTCCCGTCATTCCTAGCACCTTAATCTCTCTAAACTGTTGCTGAAGATTGGATGAATAGGTCGTATACTTGATATTTACGGGGACATATAGCGGTGCCTCACTTCAGTAGCCGCTGATATGAACGAATGTATCATAGCTCGGCGTCTTCAAACGAAGACTACACCCGGGCACATCTCCCCGTAATCATTATAAGCCACTTCTCATGCTCATATACGACTGTAGGAATGTTTGAACAACACAGTGCAGCTTCTTCGACCCTTTGCCGCACCAGGCTGGGGACCTCGGGCATTGCTCAGTCGCCCTCCTAATCTTTACCCTCTGCGTTGTCAGAAAATGTGGTTTACTTAGAGACATGTTAGCGCTCACCTCGCCTAATGTGAGTCCATTCCAGCTACCGTCTCTTGTTTCTGACAGTGGGAAATGTTTTGTAGCTTCGGCAACAACCCGACTCGGGGAATAATATACGGTTCACATGCCAAAGGTTGTGAATTCATACGTCCAGTTTTCTTTGACACACGAGTGAGCGATCACCGCCGTTGCCACAAGCATTTCCTGATCCTTATGCTCGAGCCCCGCAGGTACGAGGAGAGCACGTAGCTGGGAAAGACACCAATGTCATCTCGTGAACGTAAGATTCTCATGTTACGCAAGAACAGGTACAGGGCACACAATGATAAGGCATATAATCGGTGGTATGTTGCTCGTCTTCATTCGTTCAGCCCACTCAGTTAATACGATGGCTATGCCTTCTTCACAGTCTGAAATTCTAACGGTAGCCGGTTCTCTGTGAGTGACACCGTCTACCACTAGCAATTGTGACCTGCTGACCTTGAACTAGGTGGATCCAGAACTATACCCTCTATGCTACTGTTGGTCAGTACTGTGGCCTTGAGCGTACATCGGCACTTACAGTCACCGATTTATTAGCTCTAATACTCTATGAGTACATAATTACGCTCCATGACGAGATATCGTTAATCTGGGGTCATCGCTTTTCTCCCGTGACAGCCTTTTTCCTATGCAATCGCTACCTGTTGCTCATATTAGCTGTCATCGAATGTCTTGTGGGAACATCTAACCAGGTACGATAAATTCATCCGCTGCCGATGACATGCATAATATAATGATGACGCACCAGAGGTGAGCTCTGGAAAAAAGCAGAAATAAATGAGAAAGATTGAACCGTGCACTCACAGCTGCAAGACAATCGATGTAATATTGGAGGTGATCGTTCCGATACAATTCCTCATATTTGCATGTGAGTAATTTCCTGTCTGGTTACATATTGTACTTACGGTCTTACAGCCTTCTCTGCTCTACAAGTCTATGTGCTATGGGATCACAGTCTTCTCCTGTCGGTCCCGATTTTCCTTCTGCAGCTAGTGCCGATTGCTGCAAATTGTGTAAGCCTTGTTTCCCATAATTCCATCTCATTCCGTCGTTAGTCTGACGACAAGAAGTATTACTACAGCACAGCGACCTCGGAATATACAATTATCGGAAAGTCGCTCTGGGTCTGTACTGGTTTCAGCACCGCAAAGAGCCCTGTTAACTTCGCGTGCGTTTCTATTTTCTTATTTGAGCTATTCTAAGAGCCTCAATGATTTCCAGGCGTGAGTATGCAAACACCATCATATTTCTGATGTTCATTCCCCTGCAATCTGCACGTCACAGTCGCTATAATATCGCGACTGACAGCCATCGTCGCGGACTGCCTGGTCCTTATCCTCACTTGGAGACAGACTTGGCGGAGAGACACGTATTTTTCGCATGCGCGTGTACCATTGACTACTGCCGTCTTGCGGGATGGTGAGTGCGTTGCACAGGAGGATAATATAAGACGCTAATCATGGCCAGGCACGCTGTATTTTTTGTGAGTTTGCGAACTGTAGAGAAGCCCCGACTCATAGACCGTCATGTCAGTGGGATGCTCACCGCAAGCATTGCTCAGTTCGTATTGGAGACTCGGGTACAGTCGGCCGCTGCTGTCAACTCGGGATACAACTGACGTATAGGGACCATATATAGTCGGCGAGCATCGAAGAGCTCTTTCCAGTCCCGGAATTGATGAACACGTAGGTCGCTACACCTGTAGGCACTCATTTCCTGATCTCACGAGATGTATGAACGTCTTCAGATTAGTTCCCATTTTTATATCGCGTTTCCTCATTGACATTCGTCAAGCAGGTGAAGACACATCTGTCGTGGACTTCTCGTCCTTATCGTTCCTCGACTTTGGGCTATATACGAACACTCCCACAGACGCCGCAGTCTAGACCGCTGTACAGTGATTGGCTTAGTTACTGTACTAGCTGGACGTTTGGATACTTCGGTCTCTACAGAAATATCGTTAACGCTTTCCTCTCATAGTCATACCCGGAAAACGTACATCGAGTCTGATCTGACTAGATGTCCCGAGAGAGGGAGGGCGGCTCGTAGCTCTGCCAGCGGATCGTCAGGTGAGGTGCTATCGAACCCTAGCACATCGATCAGGATGGTGTTGAGGGCGGGCAGTCGAGACAGAAGTCCGTCCACTTCTTGCCAATTGTAAGCCGACTGCAGCGAAGACAGCGCAATGTCCTTGAATACGATTTTATCGATAGATCCGGACCCAGCGTTGCCGATAACGTGCGCTTCTAACGACTCTCGGCCGTAGACATCATGGATATCGAGAAGCCCTGAAAAAAGATACTTAGTGGGCTGTGATACACAATGAAAAAACATCTAAGACGCACAGTGATCATCAGATACGCGCACGCAGTTAAATCCCGCCGTCTCCGTCATCATGCGACTATTCCCCCGTCTGCAGATATCAGCGAGCGTGTTTGCAGCAAGCTCGCTGAGACCCGGAAAGTCGCGCCCGCGGCCATTAGGGTGCAGGGGTGCCGCCCAAAGCCAGAACATAGGCCACACATCTCGACACTCCGTTGTTTTCGCTTCAAAAAGGTGGCAGCCAGTACGCAGAAGGGGAGGTAGGGACTCAGGAAGGTGACTCCATGAAAGCTCCTCCATTTCGAGACTCTGAAGAGTCTCGATAGCACCAGCAATGCGGAGCATGTCTGTGAATGACTGGAATCGATATGTGTCAAGACGTAGTTTGGCGAGGGAACGGAAGCTAGCCAATAGCGCAGGTAGCATTTTCGGCATGGTGTGGTGGGGAGGAAAGGTCTGGCTGAAGACGACGTTGCCGCCTTCCGGCCAGTGCTCTAGACTGGTGTATTGCAACTCTTCGATAGCAGGAAGTACTCCAGCAAGCGACGTTATAGCGGTATGCCCCCATGGCAAGTCATCGTGGGTTTGCCTAATATGCACAGCACGGGTGTGGTTCTTGATGCAGCTAAACGGAGAGCACAGTGATATCAGAAGCCTAGAAAGCTGCTCCTGATGATTGAGGGTGATCGTGCGGAAGAGAAAAGGCCCTATTCTTCTAAGCCACTCTCTGCAGGTGAGAGCGCAGGCGACTAAGGTCTGTTGATCGCCCGTACAAATGACCTCGTCGATAATCAAGTAATGAAGGTCTCCAGGTAGCGGGTATGACGATGCCACGACATATTGAAGTACCTCATTAGGCGCATGCCATGAAATGGACGGTAACGCGGGATAGGTTACGGGGATGAATTCGCCCAGCATGGATTCTTCGGGCGTGCATATATCGAACGTAGGTTTGGTCGCTAGCACTTTGATATCTGTCCCGTCTTGTCCGACATTTCTACGAAACTTGCGTGCGACGCAGCCGCGAAATTTGAGAGCATGGTTACTAGGCGGATTCGGACCAGGCATAGTTTTCCGGCCCATCTTCGAGACGTATCGCGGCGTTCCGTGTTATCGGGGTTGAAAGATGCTATGTTGAACCTGCCGGCTGTAAGAAATGGTTCGATTCGGTCACAGAACTGCTGGGCTGCTACCTAAGGTACTTAAAAAGCAGAGGTGTAGGTTGCTGTGTTGCGACTCGGTGGTTACAAGCAATGGCATTAGGCTCACAGCCACCAACACCTGTGCTCCAAGGACCGCGTCGGGCTGATTGACGCTGCATCGCGCCTGTCAACTGCTACATAGGATTAGAAACAATACAATTACAGCTAAGTTCAACGCGTACTCACGCTGTGGAACACTCAAACCTCTGCAGAACGGCGAGCAGACCACTAAACATACGAAGCATCTACATGAATCAGAACCCAGTGGATTGGGTGTAGTAGCATCGAGACTGTGAATAACTTTGATACCGAATCTGTCACTGATCAGTTCAGAGTACATAAGGAGCAATATAGTACGACTCACGTTTGAATGCTTTGTATTCAAGAGTCACCGTCTGTCGTCGGAGGAAAGAGTCGCGTCGGCATCCGGCGGCATTCACGTGCGCGCAGGCCGATCGCGCCTGATCGCGCTTGGATTCGAATGAGCTTTCTCCTCTCCCTGCGGCCTTCAGTGTTTTGCGACAAATGAGCCAGCCTCTACTCTACTGGGGTACTACGATAGATACTCCCAAACTGTGGAAACCATCACCATCTACGGAACACGTACAGATCGCTCACTCCCAGCGCTGCAGGCCTCTCATCTCACGCAGATCATCAGCTTGTTCCGACTGGACGCCCGTACTAGTCCAACTATTGGAAGATCACAATGTGCCGCCTTCACTGGTTTGTTGACGTGATTGCATTCATTTGGTCATCGGCTGTGATGGTGGCCGACTCTGAATGTGCATGAGAAGGCATGGGAACGTCACATCACTGGAGGTCGGAGGAATGGAACGGCGAGGCACGTTTCACTGCCACCGAGAGCTTTAAACGGCAGGAATAGAATCTATCATCAGCTGGTACGTTGGTATATAAAGCGCGCCCGTCTTGAGGGACCCGAGATAGAGGCTCATCTCTCGCCACCTCCTGCACCGTGTCGAACACACCTGAGACAGTTATGACCACTCCAGTCATCTCGATCGCGTCTCCTAGTGAAGTGCCTGCGATTATCTCGGCGGCGAAGTCCCAGGCCGACATAGATGGGCGGAGGACACTGGTGCTATGCTTTGACGGTACTGGAGACCAATTCGATGCGGATGTGAGTCTCGCTTGCCTTCAAGTGATATATCTAACATACGAGCTGCGCGATAGAACTCGAATGTTGTCCAACTCTTCACGTTGTTACAAAAGGATAACCATGCTGAGCAAATGGTGTACTATCAGGTACGTCGCCCATGGGTCACATACAGATTGTGGCGTTAACTGTCGCGTAGGCTGGGATCGGAACATACACTGTTCCTCAGATTGCCACGCCTTTCTATTCCAACATATCGAAATCATTGGATGCAGCTATTGCTTGGAATTTGGACGCACACGTCATGGGTGAGTTCTGAAATTGTAGTATCTTCAGGACACGATTGAAATGTGGGGTTTTATAGGCGGATATGAGTTCTTGATGCAGAACTGTGAGTATGTTATGCAAGTCGTAGCGATTTCACGCTGACCTGTAGGCAGACCAAGCCGGAGACAAGATCTGCATCTTTGGGTTCTCTCGTGGTGCTTACACAGCTCGCTCGCTCGCAGGCATGGTTCATAAGGTTGGGCTCCTCCCGGCGTGCAACCATCAGCAGGTACCTTTTGCATACCACATGTACAGTCGCGCGGATGAGACCGGGTGGAAGCAGAGTAAGGCGTTTAAGATGGCATTCTCGATGGACGTTCACATTGAGTTTGTCGGAGTATGGTGAGTTTTGACATCTGTGCATGAAGACTCAGACATGCTTACCAACAATGTCAGGGACACCGTCTGCTCGGTCGGCCTGATCCCCCGCCGCCTCCCATTCGTCTCCTCCAACACCGCCATCCGCACCTTCCGCCACGCGGTCTCCCTGGACGAGCACCGCGCAAAGTTCAAGGCTAACTTGTACAACCGTCCTACCAATGACGAGACTAAGCTCGGTGTCCAGCCTGGCGAGATGCCGAAGCCTACGGCGTCTTCCAGTGTCGCGGCGTTCGGCGTGGAGCGATTCAAGGAGTTTGTTCGCAAAGCCGAGAGGAGCAAGAGCAGTGCTGAGGAAGAGGAGGAACAGGACGATAGTCGTGAAGTGCAATATGATCCCTGCAGCGACGAAAAACAGGAGACGGATGTGCTTGAGGTTTGGTTTGCAGGCTGTCACTGCGGTATGCACACTTTTGCGTACTGTACACGTCTTGCCGGATTACTGACATGAATAAAATACATCATCAGACGTCGGCGGAGGCTCCGTACCGAACGACACGCCACACAACCTCGCACGCATTCCACTGCGCTGGATGATCCGCCAGTGCTTCCTCGCGAACACCGGGATCCGGTTCCACGCCCAGCTACTCACCTCTGTCGGACTCGATCCTACGACACTGTTTCCGAGCGTGAAGGAACGTCCGGCGGAGATCTACGCCACTCAAGACAAGTTGGACGCGCTGCGCCTTCGCGTAGAGCAGGCCAATTCCCAGTCCTTGGATGCATCGCCGACCACACCCGTCTCTGCATCTACATTGGTCTCGCCGCCCATACACGAACGCTCCGATTCGTCCCGCACGCTCGTCAGCGGCTTCTCTCCGTTGTCATCCTCCGCTGTCGCACCGCTTCTTAGCGAGGAAGAGGAAGACCTGCTCGACGCCGTCTGCCCGATCTATGACCAGCTTTCGCTCGCAAAAGCATGGTGGATCTTGGAAATACTGCCCATGGTTCAGCGGTACCAAAAGGACGACGACACGTGGGTGGAAGAGATGGTCGTGAATCGTGGGTGCCCGCGTCATATCCCACGCCCGTCAGACAAGAACCCGCTCAACGTGCATCGGACAGTGAAGGTGCGCATGCAAGCGAAGGGCCTGATTGAAGCAGCGGGTACCACGAAGAAGGGCTCGTATGAACCGCGTGCAAAGTTGCGCGAGGGGTATAATTGGGTAGCTTGATTGTTTTTCATTATTCCATTGGGGACTTGAGACATCTAATCGCTTTCTTCTTGCTTTCGCTCGTCATGCTTTTTCACACATCCCTTTCGCTGTTGTTCGATCGATGGTTTCCTGCTCAATATGGATATCTTTCACCCTAATTCCTTCACATATACTACCATGTCGCTTTCAAGCTTCACAGGCTTCCGCCATCTCGAGAACGTGAATGATTCGCATAGCTGTATCGTTGACAGGAGCACGATTGTATTTATACATTCAGGGCGAAAAAAGCAAAGCAGTCTTGGTCTCAGCCTGCATCATGCTCAGACCATCATGCCTCCCCTACCGCTTGTTCCACAACTTCTCAGAAGACGCCGTCTCCGGTGCGCTGGCTCCATACATGCCCGATGTGACATTGATTGCCTCCTGCAAAATCGTCTGTCGCGGAGCCACCTCTTTCGTAATGACCGTCCAATCCTTCAAGGTGTCCGTGATACTGTGGCAGGAGGATCGGAAAGTGTCCCTCGGAGTGCCGAAAGGCATGTTGTACCAAAGGTTGTAGTTCCTCAGGACGAAGTACGTGTACGCCACGGCTGCGTCCGCGCCTTTAGTGCTGCTGAAGTGCCAGCACAACTTCGTAAGCCCCTCGAAACACGAGATTACGGGGTTCTTGTCGTCGAACTCCCAGTCTCCTCCGGTCTGCTTGAGACCTTTGGCTATCCCATTGACAAGCTTCAGGTCGATACCGGCGGCGGGGTTCTTGCCGTAATCATAATAGCGATCGACTAGCTGCTTGATCGAGTCTACTGTCACAGACATATTCGCTGTTGTTGACAACCAAAGTTGAGTTTGAAGAAATTCACAAACGGGTTTCATGGTATCGACGTACCTTTGGGTGCTGGGATTCGATTGATGGACTGGTGTGCTGCTGGAGACACACTTTATACGTGGTTCACCATTCAGCTGTTCGGGCTCTCCCGAAGAAGGTCGGGGAAAAGATATCTGCGACACGGATTTCATCTGAGATGTGCCCCAGGATCAGTAGATATAGTACTGCGATGAACCTGGACCACGAGATAGAAAGGACTAGACAGGTTTTATGTTCTGATACAAGTGCTCATTGTAGAGTGTTCCCAGCATGTCGCAAAAGGTCTCTGTTGTGGCGAGCATAGATAGCTGATAAAACCCACTTAATTTTCGACGTTCAACTGAGAACTTCGTGAGTTTTACGTACCTTGCAAGTTGTGATAGTGTGCGTATAACGTCTGACTGACCGCTTCAGTGTCAGGTATTGATCGCACGATCCCGACGCGTACCCTTCCAGGAGAGTCGGGTGGCAACTCTTGCCACATGCGTGAGCGCTAACCCTAGGAACCAGATGTCCCCTGACCAAGACCTACCAAGACTCGATCGTTGACCTTCACTGACTGGAACCGTAATGTCTGGAATTGCGCGGCGAGTGCACAGAGAGCTAAGATTCTCCTATATGTGCTGTTACTGTATTGGCCAAGACGCTCTCACCCCGCTGAGACAGCGCCAGGAACTCTCAGATGTCATGCCGCGAAGTCCTGAAACTGATGTATTTGGCAGCCTCGAGGCTATCTACTAGCCGAGCGATGTATTTGGAGGCGTATAAATTCAATGGCCCTCGCGAAAAGTTCTTCACCTCCGCTCTCTGTAAATAATGGAGCTCCTAGTCGTTACCGCGAGTTTTGTAGGCATCTTTCTCTCCCCCCCTCGTTGCGAACGTATCTGAACTAACTTTTACACACATTACTATCGTAGATATCCTATCTCATCTACAAGCGGATCGAACCTGGGTCTGCTTTCATACATACACTTTTGCTGCTAGGCCTCCCCGGGCTATTGTTTGCTCACCTTCGCTCTCATTATGCCTCTCTTTTTGTGGCGGTTGCTGTAGTATATGCAACTTACTGGGCAGTCATCCTCTCTCTTATTGTGGCGTACAGGCTGTCGCCGTTTCACCCTCTAGCGAAGTTTCCTGGGCCGCCTGCCGCCAAAATTTCCAAGTTTTGGATGGTCTATGTCACTGCTCGTGGAGATGCACACGAAACAGTCCGCCTTTTGCATGTGCGGTATGGTGACATCGTCCGTGTTGGTATGTGGCGCAGCTATCTTTTGCACTATATGGTCATGCTTAGTGTCTGTCAGGTCCAAACGAGTTGTCTTTCTGCCGTCCTGAGGCCATACAACCCATATTGGCCACAAAGTTGAAGAAAGGACCATGTAAGTTTTCTCTCTGAGAAATACATCTCGTATGTGGATCATTGTGTGTTACAGACTATGACACTCGCCAACAAAAGGAAGGGCACACTACACTTGACGGCATACGTGATTTCTCGGAGCATGCTGGCAGACGCAAACCGTGGAACAAGGCATTGAGCATCGCGGCGCTCAAGGGCTACGAAGTTGTTATCATTGAAAAGGTAGAAGAATTGATAGAGAGCTTGCGCCAGAGGGAAAACGAGGTAGTCGACATATCCGCTTGGATGAGTTACTTCGGGTAAGTCCTTCTGCCCGTGCTATATTCAAGATTCTACTAATTACATGTCAGGTTCGATTTCATGGGATCTATGGCGTGAGTTCATCCTGATATGGCATGCATTATTTGAATACATCTGCGTATCTCTCATAGATTTGGTCATGAGTTTGGTATGATGAAAGCTGGTTGCGATGTAGACGGGCTATGGCATGTGCTCGAACAAGGCACTACGTGCGTACTCGATTAAATCTTACAACACTTCTCATAAATCTTTCATTAGAGCCGCAGCATTGATCTCTCACATTCCGTGGGTGCTTGCCCTCCTTGGCTTCGTGCCAGGGTCGGACAAAGGGCTTAGAAAGCTGCAGGAAATGGCTAAGCAATGCGCGGACCGTCGAATTCAGGCCGGGTCGTCGTGCAAAGACTTGTTTTATTACCTTGTGAGTCATACACTGTCTCGTTTGATTAGTACTGAGTATGACGATGACATCATAGACCGAAGACGAACAGCTCAAATCAACAAAGGAAGCCGTGTCCGGTGCTGGTGATGGAATGTTGGGTAAGAATAACGCCTATTGTATACCATCGGTATCCCTGAAAGAACTCTGTATGTCAGCTGTAATCGCTGGTTCGGACACGACAGCTACTGTGCTCAGTCACCTCTGGTATTTTCTGCTGAAGTACCCAGCATGTCTGCAGCGATTGCGACAGGAAATTGATGAACAGTTTCCTCGCGGACAGGAGCTATTTGATTTCTCGAAACAAGCCGATATGCCCTATCTAAATGCGTGCATGTAAGTAATCACATGCGTAGTGTTTAAAATAATGTCTAACACATAGCTCTGGCAGCAATGAGGCCATGCGCCTCTTTCCGCCCGTACTCAGCGGTCTCCAACGCAGAGTAGAACGTGGCTCAGGTGGGAAGGTGGTGACAGGCTGGTGAGTATCCTTCAACATACCGGCAACGTCATGCTATAACCTTGCATTATCAGTTTTGTCCCCGAGGAGACCCAAGTCTCGGTCCACGTTTACACTATGCAACGTGATATACGAGAGTTTTCTCCAATCCCAGACGTGTACTGGCCGGATCGATGGTTAACCCAGGAAAATCTCACCCTCCCCTCGGGCGAAGTCATCCGCAACGATCTAGTCGTCACAAATTGCAGCTCGTTTTTGCCATTCTCTACAGGCCCCCAGAACTGTGCAGGTAAAAGCCTTGCAATGGCTGAACTACGTGCTGTGGTGTGTGCCATGGTGCAGAGGTTTGACATGCAAGTGGCGAAGGGGTTCGATCTCGATACTTGGGAGGAAAACATAGAAGACGTGTACGTGACGAATCGGGGATCGCTGCTGGTCAATGTCCGCTCCAGAGACAGCATATGATGTGCGTATAATGTCCGTCGAAAACCGTAAACACAGTCTTTCGATGTTGACAATTTAAGTTATTGTCCGCGAGTCCATATGCAGAAAGGCTGGCGAAGGTGCATAGCGCTCTGCCCTTGTGATGCTGCGAGGCAAGGATACCAGAGTCTTCGAAGAGGTCCATTGTGGCCCTCCTTCTAGCTGCGCGCCGCAGTGGTTGGAATTCTGAACATTTCAATACTTCGATAAGTGAGTGTGCAGAATTCAAAGGAGCATATACTCTCACAATGGGCGGCTGTACACCGATGACTTCAGGCACGTTTTCTGCACTTGTCTTCGTCTCTTGGATGCCTTGTTCAACATCTTGTCGTGGTACGTTGTCTTGCTGAATATCATCTGTCTCGACAATCTCGGGAGCCCGCCTGATACCGATGACCCAGTCTGGATAAGCGGAGTGCCGAGTAGTCCATGAGCGCGATGCCGACAGCGTTCGCGATCGGAGACTCCGACTTGCAGAGAAGAAAGGTATCGAGAGGCCGTCTACAAATCGGGATGGTCATCGTCTTAGACAGAGCTTCAAGATATCTTATACGTACGGATGAATATCGATCCGAGGACCACGAAGGCGACAAGGACTTGCAAAGTCGCAGCAAGATGTTCGGTTTGATTCTGCGGGGGGTTCTGAGGAGCAGGAAGGCGGCTCAAAGCCAATGTGGAAACAAATACGGCTCCTACTCCCATCTGAGATGAAATGAATAACAGCCAGCTGTGGACCACTAGGTACGTACAGGTCCTAAACGCGAGCAAGTTAGAAACAAGCGTCAATCGACGGAGAAGCCGACACACCAAAATGGCCGGAGAAAAGCGCTTCACGCCAGTCTGAAATCTCAGGGACCCACCGATATAAGAACAGTAACGCGGGGATTCTACGGAGTATGAGAATTGCGAAGAGGAGTGCAAACAGCCTCCCTGGAGTGATCCCTAGTTCTGGAGCATCAAAAGACTTGAAGGGCATCCATGCCCCGATGTAGACAAAACATCCACAGTTCAATATGAGGTCAATGACGCTTGAGAATACCTCATCCTCCGTATGAGACTTGAAATTTCCGTCCCAGGCGATGGCTGAGCCTACAATGTTTCTTAAACAGTCAGTGTCGGTGGCAGGTCTGTAACAGTATACTGACCGGCAGCGAACGTGGCCAAGAGATCGTCGCTTCCAACAGTGCTTACGACACCGATGGTGAACACGGCCAATGCAAGGTACTGCGCAACGTATGATTCCTGGTCGATAAAGCCCAAACGATCTGAGTGCTTCATCAGCTTGCAGAAACACAGCCCTACAAATGGGGTTAAGGGTCAGTGTCGGCGGTAGCATAGCCAACGTACCCATGATGGCACCGATCGTCGCTCCTAGGACGACTTGGTCTGGACAAAGGCATTAGTGAAGGACTGAAAGGTAAGAAGCTCCGCACACACATAAACATCCGATGACTAGCCACTTCCCGAAGGCAGTTTTATAAGATGATTCCAATGTAAGATATATCGAGAGGCTGAGGAATGGATAAGCAAGGCCGTCATTCGCCGCAGATTCTGCTGCAATAATATGTCTGAGATTCTGAGGAACATGTCGAGTGGCAAATTTCCCGCCTGGAATACGATCAGGGCTTGCGCACGTCTTACAAACCTGCCCATAACATACCAACTATAGCAGCACATATGATAGGATCGGTTGGTGTCAGACAAGCAGCGATTGCTAACGCTGAGACGAAGGTGAGCGATGGAAAGATTACTATGATCAAGCCTGGATAGATACGTGAGTAGAGCAAGAGGGGTATGATAGATAATCAGCAGTATCTACCTGCGACGATGAGCCAGCCAAACGCCATAGTAGGAACGATCATGAACAGTAGGCCCTTGATGTGACGAGCAAGATATGCCGATGGAAGTTCGACACCGATTGCAAATAAACCTGTCGCGAGTACAACCCGCATGACCTCCAATGTAATGACATTGGAGTGATCGCTCCAGGAACGAGGGTCGAAAACATTGGCACAATGAGGCCCCATAATTATTCCGATGGCTGTGCCAAGGACAACTTCGTTGACGTATAACTTCAAGATAAGCCATATCATGACCCATTCGTCCCTAGGAGTTGCAACAGCCAGGACCAGATTCTCACCTTCTCTTTCACTAGGAGCGACATCATGCTGAACTGCATGAAGAACGTTGTGTCAGAACGGGTTACACTGTACTTATATTAAACAGAACGTACCACGACAACGAAACCTCCCAATACGATGTAGGCCAAGGAAGGCCCAGATATCTGTTCGATGTAAACAGAATGGATGGATAAATGACTATGGATGCAAACTGATATATCTTACCTGTAACAATTCGTCGCTCCAGCCCATGTCAAAAGGTCAGGGCAGTAGGCGCGAAAGCACTGAAGGGGAGAGTTGAACATGAGAAGTCCACTCCCTATGCAGCTTTTGTACCCTCCTTAGTGCCGAACTAGAAACGAGATAAATCAGAGCCAGCCCAGCAGGCACGTCAAGCGCCACAAGAACGCCTCATTGTTGCCCGGGTAACGCCCAGACGATCACATACAGCACGGAGAAGGTAAGGTTCTGAGGGCATCTATCAACTTTGTGAGCTCATTTGACCACAACGGTGCACGTCAGCAGATTCTCAGTGCGGCCCAAAGGCTCACTCACGATGATTGTCAAATGGGAGAACACGACTGCGCGGAGACGCTTCTTCAAAGGGGAAACTCCAATCGTCCACGCGCGAAACTTCAAGCGCGATATCTCTGAGAGATAAGCATTGAACGGACCGGTAGAAAAAGGTCTGGATGACATTGACGGACGTGCAACAAACACGTGAGACAACTGATCTAGGGCTGTCGAGGGTGAGAACATGACTTCTATGCTTCTAGTGATACGCTGCGTCGTGCGTGGATCAGCTATGCACGGTCAAGCTTTCGACCAAGTAGAGAGACAAGGTCCTTTGCAAAGCATAATCCCGGTACGAAATGAAGGGACGTGAGGTCCGTAGACCCCTGGGCCTATGTTATTGATCGGAAGGGAAGCGTACCATCTTCGTCGGGGTTTGTACCCCTGATGGTAAGTGTTCGCCATCTTCGTCATCCACAACCGCACGGCGAGCTAGGATTCCACTAGATGGCCGCTCGTTCGGGATGTGAAGTTTCGACGCCAAATGTGCAGCTAGATCCGCGTTACCTTCGCGGCCACCACCAGTATCAGCGCCTCCTTCGTTCTGCTGACGTGAGTCTGCGTCAGCAGAAGATAATGTGTGAGCGAGTCTAACACGCACATGCCCGGTAGTATCTGACGGCGAGATGACACCAACATCTTCGACGGATGCGGCCCATCTTCCAGCACTTGCCTCTGCAGGAGACCGTGATTCTTCGGCAGGGTCCTCAACCATTGCGGCCACACCGAGATGTGCCGCATGCGTATGTTCGGCTTCACTCTGCGGAATGACTAACACGTCTGCGTCTCGTGCAGGGGCGTAATGGACAGCAGGGGGGTGAACGATGTCCTTGGTAGCTCCATCGGCACCTCTCTCAATGTCTGCTGCCGACATAGTACCGCTCGCACTGATGTGTGCGATAGTACCGTCCGCCGGCACTCTACGAGCACCAAGCAGCCAGTCAGGAATAGTGGTGTTACGTGAAGTCCAGGTGCGGGACATGGAAACAGTCCGTGAGTGGATACGTCGGCCGAACGAGAAGAACGGGATGGATAAGCCATCTGCGATGATCACTCTCAGATAGTGCAAGCAACGGGTAAAGGGGAATAACATACGGATGAGGATCGATCCTAGAACTACGAAGGAAACGATCGTCTGCAGCGTGGCTGCCAAGAACTCCTGCTGGTTGCGTGGAGGTAACTGCGGCTTAGGCAGCCGTGTCAAGGCCAACGTGGAGACAAATACCGCACCGACTCCCATCTATTGAGTCATGAGTGTGGATCACAAACGTTATGTGAAGTTACTTACAGGGCCTGTGTGTGATAGTCAGCAAAGCCAAATTACATACCAAATACGATTATGAAAACGCACCGAAGTGACCGGAAAACATTGCTTCTCTCCATCCGGATATTTCTGGTACCCAGGGGTAGAGCAATAGGAGAGCGGGGATCCGGCGGAGGAACAGGATGACAATAAAGAGCACGACCAGTCTCCACGGCAGTATGCCGAGCTCTGGAGAATTGAATTGGTCGAACGGAAGCCAAGCCCCGATATATACGAAACACCCGCAGTTGAGCACCAAATCGATGACTGATGAGAACACTTCATTCTCGGTTTGAACGTTGAAATACCCGTCCCACGAGATCGCAGAGCCTTTTCGGGAGGAACAATTCAAGGATGTACTACTGCGAAGCTGCAAATGGAGCGTACCTGCCGCAAACGCCGCCAACAAATCATCACTACCGATTGTACTTACAACGCCGATAGTGAATAGTGCTAACGCCAGATATTGTGCCACGTAGGACTCCCGGTCAATGAACCCTTTTCGATAGGAGAATTGCATGAGCTTCGAGAATCCCAGGCCTTGAAAACAAAAACAAGAACAGGAGTGAACAACAGAGCACAGCGGCATTAAGTGATGCTCACCCATGATAGTCCCGAGGACTATGCCCAAAACGACTTGGTCTGTAACATATCATCATTCAGAGGAATTAAGGGCGGAGTCATAAGCCGACTCACATAGCCAACCAATGAGAAACCACTTTGCGAATGCCGTCCCAGTAGAGGATTCGAGAGTGAGATAGAGCGAAATGCTCAGGAAGGGGTAAGCAAGACCGTCGTTAGCTGCAGATTCGGCGGCAAGAATTCGTCGAAGATTCGTAGGGACATGCTTGATAGCAAATTTACCACCTGGGTGGAACATATCGTCAAATCAGGCGTATAACTATGTATGATAGGTCCACCTGCCTACTATAGCAGCGCAAATGATAGGGTCTGTCGGCGTCAGGCAAGCAGCTATTACCAAGGACGAAATAAAGTTCAGAGGGGGGAAGATGACAAAAATGATCGCTTGTAACACAAGAGAGGCATTGACACGATTAACAAGTGAGAGGTAACAAATATACGCACCAGCAACTATGAGCCAGCCGAACGCCATAGTCGGTACGACCATCACGAGTAAGCCTCTGGCATGATCTGCCAAGTAAGACTTTGGAAGCTCGACGCCGATGGCGAATAGACCGGTCGCAAGCACAACACGCATCACCTCCAGAGTGATAGTATCGGTAAGTTCTGTGCTCCAGGATCGCGGGTCGAAGATATTGGCGCAGTGTGGCCCCATGACGATCCCGAACGCTGTCCCGAGAACGACTTCGTTTAGGTAGATCTGTCGAAGGTATGGGTTTTACATAGGGACACTTATGGGTGATGGTTTACACACCTTTTCTTTGACAAGCAGTGATATCATGCTGAACTGCACACCCGTAGCGGCAAAAGTTTGTCAGTGACATACTCTCATCCAATATGCGGGGATTGTGCGAGTGGTTTGAGACTAAGCCTCGATATTGCGGGGAACACGAGATCAGGTCAACATACACACCACAATCCCAACTCATCGCTGCGTCATAAGGATAGCAATATGACTTACAGCTACGACGAATCCTCCTAGGATGATATACGCCAGCGAAGTCTGGGTCACCTGCATAGTAGTGCTCGGCGAGTGGGTGAGCGTATAATACGATAGTATGAATCACGGACTTCCGTCAGTTCTACATGCCACATAGCTAGGCAATTTCCAGGTGTCAACGAAGACAAGGGTGGACGAGTGATATGCAAGAGAGACGAAGGTAGGATAGAAGACGTGCGATCCCGCTAGCGCTCGAATAATCTGCACACAAAACGGTCCCTCTAATTTCCGATCCCCAGCGGTCTACCCGATAATGCAACCTTGCGATGGAATAGTGCCACGAAAAAATAGAGACAAAATTGTAGAATGTGTACCCTGCACCTTCAAGGAGGCAGCATGCCAGTATGCATGGTCGTCGTCGAGGACAAAGCGAAAGATCGGCGTTTAGCGGTGTCAGAAAGCCGGTGTCGACTACCTGATAGGGAAATTCCTGATTCCATAATGGTCCCAGGGGTCCCCCGCTCACGATCGCAGAGTAGGGCGGTGTGCACAGGCAACAGACCAGCAGCTCGACGCAAAACCTCAAGACGTGAGTGAATTTATGCTCTTGTAACGACTGAAATGCACAGATCAGATGTTCTGGGATGGATATGGCGAGTTTGGTGGTTATAGAGGGTCGTTTGCATGTTGGATGGCTATCGTCTTGGTCGGATGACTATGAGCTTTGATCTGAAGCATTTTGGTGCGACCCGTCTTTCCCGATACTAACCTCGGTTTCTTTCTCCAGTTTACGCCAAACACATCAACAATGGCTGACGCTGCACCTCGCGGTCGTGGTGGATTTGGACGTGGACGTGGCGACAGGGGACGCGGACGTCGGGGTCCCCGTCGTGGAGGTCGCAAGGACGAGGAGAAGGAGTGGTGCGTGCATATCTCACTACAGCCAGCCTGAATACCGAGTCGTATGTCCCAAAAGGGTTCCCGTCACCAAGCTCGGTCGTCTCGTAAAGGACGGCAAGATCAAGTCCATGGAGGAGATCTACCTGTTCTCTCTCCCCGTCAAGGAATACCAGATCGTCGACTTTTTCCTGCCCAAGCTCAAGGATGAGGTCATGAAGATTATGCCCGTACAGAAGCAGACCCGTGCCGGTCAGCGCACACGCTTCAAGGCGTTCGTCGCTATCGGTGACTTCGATGGTCACGTCGGCCTGGGTGTCAAGTGCGCGAAGGAAGTCGCGACTGCCATTCGTGGCGCCATTATCCTCGCCAAGCTTTCCGTCATTCCCGTCCGGAGAGGTTACTGGGGTGCTGCGCTCGGAGAGCCTCACACTGTGCCCTCGAAGGTTAGCGGCAAGGTCGGTTCCGTCATGTGCCGTCTCATCCCCGCACCCCGAGGAACTGGTCTCGTTGCCGCCCCTGCGTCGAAGCGGTTGCTGCAGCTTGCTGGTGTCGAGGATTGCTACACCCAATCGAAGGGTTCGACTGCCACTATGGGTAACTTCTTGAAGGCAACATTCGTTGCGGTATGTGCTCTTACCTGTGGTCGATTACTTGGCGCTTATATCAACGTAGATCACAAAAACTTACTCCTTCCTTACACCCGATCTCTGGCGCGAGATCCCTGTATCGAAGCTGCCCTACGACGAGCACAGCGCGCACCTGCAGCTCGCTGCCGGCAAGAAGGCCTACTAGATACTTGTTTTCATTTGTGTCATTCGCTCTCATTGCATTTCATGTATTTTCCCAATACGCTCTAGGGATACATTGCTTTAACATCTGAGCTACTGCTTCCAAGCGGAGTCGAGACACACGTTGACTGCAAGTGATCTAAGTGCACAAACCTCAAACACTGTATATCCAAGAAGTCCTGTGCGTTGCTCTATGACTCTTAAATATATTGATACAACGCTAGCTATCGATACAGTGTTAGATAAAATGTCATCATACAAAGGTGCTAAGGATGGGTAAGGTTTGCCATACTCCAAGCTCTCCTATCAAAGCAAGCATAGTCGGTCGAACTGGTCAAATTACAGGTGAGATCTCACCGTCTGCTCCTGCAATGTCAGCATTCGCCTCTCACCTGGCTCGAGACCAAGTTCAACAACCCCACCACCCTCTAATACTTCCAATTCATCAACAAAAGTGCTCCATCGCTCATCCGAGACAATCTTAGACGTGATCCACGGTCTGACTCCCATTCCATCAACCAAGGTGCCAAGCTGGGGCAAGATGGCGTCCAGCGCCGCACCCTCCATCTCAACTAGCACGCCCCGCCCAAAGTCGGTGTTTTCACTGTACCACCCGGCATCCCGCTTGACCACGCTTGCAACGTACAGGTCAATGAGGCAGGGCTGTACACCCGCAGTGATGGCGGCGTCGTAGGCGAGCCGGTGGCCTATCGCTTCGATGAGCGGCTGACAGTTGGGGAGGATGAGACGGTTGACGTCGTCGCTGCGGTGATGCGCGCACGCCGCTAGCACCGCGCGGTTCTCGGCCATGAGCCCTGCCTCATGCCGTGCAAGAAGACTGTCCGGGTTTGTGGAGGCGGGAATGGCGTACCGCCTTTGTAACAGCTCGGTGGCGAGTTCTGATATTAGCATTAGGTTACCAGGCTATTCCACGGCAAATGCGAAGGCTTACTGATGGACAGCACGAGGATATCACCCTCCGCAATCGCGATTCCGCGCAGTTCATTCTGACAATGCGTCAGTCAGATTCTGTGACTCCAGTTTTAGATAAGAGAGTGTCTTACCAGCATCGTTGTCATTTGGTTGTGAGCGAACAGCCCCTGCGCTCCGCACCGTTCAGATATATCCATGCCCCCCGCATACGCATGACCGACGGCTGTAGCTTTCGTTATACCGGCCACAGCATGGCGCACCCGGTAGTCTATGGATGTGTCGCTGAACAGCTTCATGGACCATTTCAGGAACGCCTCCATCACATAGGTTTGGGCGGTAAGCGTCAAGAGCGGTAGTTGCTGTGTGCGGAACTGCAGAATCGGTACCCGGTGTTCGGGACTGCCCACATGCCTGCGAAGACTATACATTGTCCCGATTGTCACGAAGCCCTTCATGAGTGTCACGGTGAGATTCCCGAACGCCATCGTGCCGCACACGACGCGCCATATTGAATGCGAAAGATGCAGCTTCGGGGATGCTGGTTTCTCCAGCGACCCGAGGAGGGACGCAGCAGGCACGCGAACGTTATGGAATGTGGTGATCGCATGATTGACTGGATTTGGGCCGCCGCGTTCAGGAAGAGGTCTGCAGGAGATGATATTGGATCAGTGCTTCCTCAGGGAACCCGGGGAACAATCAATTGACCTGCACGCCACACCAACGCACATTGCGTTCCCATCGTTGAGAGGCACAATGAAGGCACGGACGCCACGATCTTCATCGTCAACAAGGAGTTTCGCCCATACTACGCCGATGGTAGGCAAGCCAGCGGGGACCGTTGGCGGCATAAACCTGAATGATACAATGGTGAGTAAACATTTGCACCTAGAATCTAGGAGTCCTTACTTGGCAGCGCTCGGTGTTGGGGTATTGATGAGAAAATCGCCCGAAGGGAGGCGAGTGGCTGTTGTTTCAAGATTTGAGATATCAAGACCATGGCCGACCTCCGTCAGCAAGAACTGGCCACTAGAGAAATACCTTTAGGAAATGATTGCATGAGCGGAGTAGACCAGCTTACTGTTTCCGATATTGTAGAAGATCCTCCACTAGAGGCACTAACTCTGGGCGATAGGCAGCATGCCGAGAGATAGTTCCGGACACAAGATTGACTTGAATCGTCAGCAGAGTCATTGCGGCGCCATCCAAAACAATCAACGGGTCCATGTGAATCCCCCAAAACTTAGGTGAGAGTGTAAGCACGTCGTTCATGGCCAGTCCTATGATCGTGATCATCGTGAGTACTCAATAATTCGAGGACAGTATTGAATGCTTCACTGACCATGTGCTATTGCGACTGCCTTGGCTCGTTCATATGAGAGTTTGGACTTCTCACGTCTGGATAGACTATGAGTAGGAACCATCAAGGTTGGTTGCGTTAGAAGGCCGTTGGCTGATCGTGGAGTTGCAGTAGTCATTGGTGTACACAGGCAGGTGTGAAGGAGGAAATAGTAGTGGACGTTATGGGACAGCAGTGACTGGTATTTAAACCTGAGCCTCCATAGACGATCCAGCCTTACCGAGTACGGAGTGTCGCGTATGCAAGAAGCGAGCCGCAGCTGTTTCCACGACTGAAGGGGTAAGAGGCGGTACGTACAGTACTTGATGGGCGGGGTAAGGTTCTTTAAGAACAACAGATACCACTCTGGGAGGTAGACCGGGTCCCGAAGCAATGCTAGTGGTTGTCAGCGAAAGGTGGCGGCGGAGATCCCGTTCTTACATATCAAACCATATCGGAGCTATCGTCTCTCTGACTTAGGAAAATTGAGAACGTGACTTCGTAACTGTGAATTGCGGTACGTACCTCAAGATACAGAGCTGAACGCAGAAATATAACACTACAGCTGGTGTAGCAGCATCATATACACTGACCGGTCTAATGTAACTGGGAAGATCATCGGTATCATGCAGAATTACTTTAGCCCGAGAGCCACCTTGAACAGGATACTGGTACCTACCGCAATGTGGCTTTGAATGATTACAAACCGTTCGGGGGGGTACGCGCAAATTTGCCAGCCGATAGCTATGTCATGCATACGCACGGACTATGAGACGGTTCGGGAGCGTACTCGGCGCGGCGGGGTAGTAACAGAGCGCGCTTTTGAGCGGTAGACAGTGCAGTGATTCTGATGTCAGATCACCGCAGTGACAGTGCACTCGTTGGTTAGCTCCTTGACAAATGCAGCAGCTAGGAGTCATTTCCCTCTATTTCGCTGGCGTTAATAGGAGCATAGATGTGTGATATCAATAGGCGTACATTCATCATTTTGATCAAAACTTGAGGATATATCCGCGTGTTGACAGATCATAGTTTTGTAGAACCGCCCAGCGTAGGCAACAGACTGCAAAGTAGGACGAAGCTGACTCGGTGATGGCGACTTTGCAATCCAGGCACTGTAGTTCATAGAGGTACAAAAAAAAAAGGAAGTGTATCCACCCGTGTTAATTCTAGCAGAGTTATGCTTTCGATTCATTCATACTACACAATTGTCGAAATTCGATTGAATCTGTAAAAAGCGTACAGTTCAGATAATGGTCTGCACAATTCAAAACACCTACCTAAAACAATCTTGTTGAGTGAATGTACTTCAATCCGGGTGTGTGTGTATGCTGTACGAGGGCACCTACGTAGTCACCGTTCAAGTTTGAGCAGCTCCGTCACGGGCTGAGTGACACCCGGATCCGGAGGCATGTCGGACTCTGCTAGCGCTTACTTTCAAATCGCGTGCCAGCTCCGACTTTCACGGAGGGCGTCGAGCCGCGCAACATTCGCATCTGACTGTCACATCGATGTGTTCAATGTCTGGAAATTCTGTCTGAACATGTCTGAAACCATCAAGCACGCAGTAACAGATAAGATGTCATACTTGCTCCTGTAAATCAGTGGCTGACCCTTGAATCTTTTGTCTTGGGCTTACGATTTCCATAGAATGATCTTGAGTGGTCAGTGGCAACGTGTTCACGCACCTCAGAGTGCTAGTGCCACATTCGCATCATATCGCGCTCATGAATGCCACGCATTTATTGCGATATATAGTGTTACAGGGCGTATACCTTGTACTGCAAAGACCTGATGTCGCACACACGCGATGTTGAACATAGCAGTACACCGTGTGGCAGGTGGCGCCAGGCGCAGCGAGAAATATCAATTTGAATATGAGTTTGTGAGTGTAATACTATGCCTCTTCACATCCGAGATTTTGATATCCTCAAGGTGACCGCACTGGCGGATTAACAGTCGCTTTGTAGCACCAATGCACATCGCTTTGCCGCTAAGTTGACTCGGACCAACTGGTGAGTTCTCGCATTTCTCGGCCTCGGTCGATCTATGCCCTCTCCACGTATAAGCACCTGTCATTCCGTATCATACAAGAGAAAGCAGACGTTGTGATTGTCAACGCCCACTCAATGGGAGGATGTCCGTTAGTATGACAGGCGTTGACAAGCCCGGTCCATCGCAAGGGCGGTATGTGTGGCATGATGGACGTTCCATGACAGCAGCTGCGGTTGAACAGTGCCTTGAAGGGGGCATTCACCGGCACTATTGGCGGATAGTAGCCGGGGTCTTGGTCCCACTATGCGGTCGTACTGACCGGTTACAGACTCATGAACAAAACTGTCACCATCGCTTGAGGTCCTAATCTACTGCATCTAGTATATTACGGTTCTCATGCGTGGTATACATCATCATTCGCCATTTAGTCAGAACATCCAGCCTGACCTATCCCATCTAGATTTTTGCACGGCTCCTCAATTGTCATGCTGAACCTCTTCTACAGATGTATATGTCACATGTGGATATGAACATTCAACGTGAATTTCCAAACCCCTTGTATGAATCAAGGGGAGGTGGCATGAGATATGATCAGAAATGCATCACAAGTTCGGCTCCCAATGCTATGTACGTATTTTACGCACGAGGGTTCACCCTGGAAATATGTGCGATCCCGATACGGAAGCAAGATGAATTATTGTGTGTCTCGCACCATAGGAGCAGTTGCATGATAGTAAATGCTCAAGGTGAGCTGTTATATATGTCTCGTTCTCACAGCTAGTCTCACTATCAGGATGGTATCAATTTAGTGGGAATGCGTCCTACAAATAACGTGTAGCTAGGCCGTCGCCCTTTAGTGAATGTGAGCTATCGTGCCCCATCTAATAAGAACTTCGGCGAATCTCACTCTCATGAATGGAAGCACCAGTAGGAAAGGGTCCTGCGGCGGCCGTGCGGTCACGCTCGAAACAGCTGTTCTCGAGTCAATGGAAGCGGCTACCGTATCATGCATTACAATGTGGCACACAAGACAGCGTGCGAATATTCGTACATTATATTTGTTTTGTACAACTCACTCGTGAAATGCAGTAGCTGCCTTGAGGTATTGCAAACCGCGGCCGCAACGAACTAGGCCCTGATTCGAAGGGTTGCGTGTGAGGCAGGACCAACCATACCACAGGGGAAGCGGAAACAAAGCGGTTTCTCAATTCAACTCACCGATTCCAGACGTTCTCGGTTTATTCCTGCGGTTGCCTATATAAACCCGTACCACTCTCCAAGGTATACAACTTACAGCGATATGTCTACCACAGCCAAGATGCCCTCCCTCTCAGGAGACTCGTCTGCTACCACTTACGGTGGCGTTAAGGCCGCTGCTGTCTTCGGTACTGAGGCTTATGACTACGAAAAACGCTCCTGCAAGATGGTCATCACCAACAAGACCACGCAGAAACTCGATTATGTCTCTGGTGCTGAGCCTTCGAAGCTGGGAACTTGGTGGTCGGGACTGCCCGCCAGTGTCCCTGCCGGAGCGCATAGCCCTATCCTTCAGCTGATAGACAGCAGTGCGTAACATATCTGATGCTGTGATCCTTATTTCCCATTTGTGTCTTCCTAGGCTTGGACGATTCAGGTGTAGATTCGTCTGTCGTATACAAAGTAATCATCGACGGCGTCGAGACCCAAATCACCTTTCACGTGAAATGCACCAAGGCTGATACCGACAACGTCGCCACCGTCGTCACAAACAGGTCGGACAAGGTGACAGCCAGTGTGAATGGCCAGGCCAACTACCTACAGACAAATCCCTTGGATGGTGAGACATGACTCTGATGAAATTACCATTCCTATTCCAACTAAATCTCTCCAACAGTCGGCTTTGTGATTACAGCCGCATGAATATGAGTCGCTTGGAGCTCCAGAGGAAGGGGGCCTTTGGGAAACCTGATGAGCAACTTGGAGGTTTGAAACGTAAATGCTGGAATTCTGTCGCCGAACGTGTTTAGTATCGCACTCTTGGCCTCTTGTACTAAATATGATTTGTCGCTCCAGTAATGTGCGATACGTTCTGCGAAGTTGAGGGCATTACCAGAGCGCTGTGTACAAGCACTGCAAGTCCAGGCATAGGAAACGATGAATGCGCCAAGATCGTGTCCAATTGCGCACTGCAAAGATATATACCGACGTTTCACGCTACGCACATCCACTAGTCCATTTTTCGTAGTTAAACGTGATCGGCAGATTATCCTTGCTGCCTATGGTCTCGGACACAAGCGGGCTAGCTTTCTCTACAAACGCGTAGAGCGTGTCCAGATCCTTCTCGGGAGGAAGCCAGAAGTCGTCGTCGCCTGAGGTGCTCATTGCGATAGCATTCTCGTAGACCTTCTGATCCTTGCGTTCGGTATAGTCCGGGGGAGCATCCAGCATCTCCGCGCACTGATCGACATATTCTTTGTACTCTTGCTTCTCCTCGGGTGGTACAACAGGATTGAGAAGAGCAGTCGCGACATATTCCGTGGATGTCTTGTCAGGTCTGCTCTCGATTTTTGATGTCTTCGAGCTGACTTCACTGCGTGACTCGGCACGGACACTAGCTCGCCGAAGAGGGCTAGACGATCCCGAACGGAAATAACGACGCATACCGTCCATGAACCTAACGCACGGTGAGCAGATAGAAGGAACATGAGAAGCAGTGAGCATACCTTGCACCTTGCGGATGCAAAGTCACGTTATGGTGCTGCTTGAAAGGACTGTATTTGATATCGTATACAGTTTTGCTAAGGTTGACATCATAAGCATGCACGATCTTCGGTCAAATAGCCGGTAGAAGGTACTCACCCTGGCAGCTTCAGAGTACTGTTCATCGAATAAGCAAAATGCTTGCCCAGAGATGTGAACAGGAGGGGCCTATAGTACTCGATCCAGAAGTCACCACGATCCCGCACAAATTCTTGTATACCACTCTCGCATTCTGCCAGTTCGTATGCAGCGTCTAGATGTTGAGACTGATACCAATCACGGTAACTGCCGCGCTGAATAGGCTGAGTGATCGCACGGTCGTTCTGTATTCCGAGGAATAGATTGATGGCGGCTTGCTTGTCGGCGTCTACCAAAAAACACGTTAGAGCACGAGCGCGAACCAGAGACAGATATGACTGACCGAGGAGAGAATTTGTGTAGAAACGGCGGAAATTCTCAATGATGTCCCGGGAATGGCTATTCCAATGCGGCATCCGGCGATATGTCTCGACGCGATTTACAAGCGCGCTACCAGTGTACTGCATAGCCAAAGCTACAGCATGAAACATGAGTTTCGGCATAGACTCTGTGGAGGATGGAGACTCACTGTCACCGTGATCGTGATACATTTCCGTGAGCATGTTGACCGCATCAGAGTCAAATGCAAGGTCGTTAGGGCTCTCAAGCACGCCTAGTGCGTATAGCTGATGACCTAGCACACGCTTTCCGAACACGAACTGCGCTGCATTCGTTCGATCGAGGCAATCCACACAATTTGTCCGGCAGATGCCGTTCTGCAGGGACATTGTATCTCGCCAGGGTATCGTCTCGCCTGTTTCACTTCCGAGAGCGGTCAGTCTAAACATTGTGAATTGAGATGATGAACATCTTACCTAGTAGCCTGGCTCTTCAACCAGTGGGAGTACGGCTCGGGACCTGAATGGAAGAATTTTGTCATCTGAATGCTCTCCTCTGCGACATCTTCGAGGTACCCAATGACGTCTTGTGTCTTCTCTTTGTACGCGCGACTCATGTCCCATGCCCGGTAGACCATCTTGCCGCGAGGCGGTAGGAACTGGTTGAGGTAGTTCACGCAAGCAGCGTACTCCTCACCAAGCTTGGATTCCCGTGGCTGCGGTTCGCGTTTCTTGATGAGGTTCAAAATCATGATAGGTGCCCCATAACGGGCAAAGAGATCGTCAAAGTGTCGGGATGCAGCAGTATAGAAAGGGTCCATGACGGGTACTGGATTCTTATGAGACAGTAGATTGTGGACAAGATAAAAGAAAACTGACTCTCAATCGGTGGCTTAGCGACCATGCTAGACGTCTCCTGGGTCCAATAAATAGGTATACTGCCGCGGTACTGTCATGCGGTTTGTAAGAGAGAACAAGACATACGACGAAGTCCTTACCTGTACATAGCTAGTGAACTTGGGCGAGGGTCTTCGAGGCTTTTCATCAGGATTCAATTCACGAGATGCCGGGTAATAGAATGGTGTTGTGAGAGTCTCCGATACGATCTGTTCAGTCTCCACTTCGTTGGCAACGTTTCCCTCATCATTGACACCACGCTTGAGATATCTAGCGCCAGCATGGTGGCGAGAGCGTCGTGCAATAAGAGTGATAAAGATGACCCGGCCGAGTACATTTAGCTCTGCGGTTGATTGTGAGATATGACTGGGGTTACGGGTTGAAGACAGACATACTGGCTTGGTCGACATGGCCATGAACGACGGGAAGAAGCCACTGCGATTTGACGGGAGATGTTTCTCGGTCCTCGAAAGGACGTGTCATCATGCTGTGATTCCAAGCAAACCGGTTGTTAGATGATCGTCCAAACGCCCAGGGTCGAGTCAAATTGTGCTGCAGGGTTGAAGTCAGGTCGTACGTATAGCTTGCAGACAGATGAGCAAATGACGTAGGAAAGATGCGACATAACGACTCACCTGAAATAGAAGTTCTTCGACAAGTCAACTTGCTTGAATATATTGAGCAAGCGCTGTTCTTCGGCAGGTTTCTCGACTTTGTGAGCGAAACAAATGGGAACAATCTCCGTTTCCTCACAGTGATACACATAGTGACCACCAAGAAGAGCGACGATCGACCGTTTCGAGAGAAGAACCATATACCAGCCCGCGGTAAAGCGAATGAAGCCTATCACACGAAGTCAGCAGTGCATATGTCAAAAAGCCGTGTCCATACCAGCAACTCCAAAGAACATTCTCGCCTTTCCGAGTCCTCCGCAGCCCTTGTTGCCATCCTCGAGCATCTTCAACATAGCACCCATCTGCTTCCCGCTATACGTCGCGTCGTCCTCCACAATGTTCAGTTCATCTTGTGATGCCCTGTCAATTTTGATGATCTTATGTCTGGAGTCGGACGGGTTTGAAGCGACGATGTAGAACCGAAGCTTGTTCTCGTACAGAATGAATCTGTTGAAGACCATGACTGCGTCGTTCCGACGCATGCCAGTGCCGTCAATGGATATAGGGGGCAGATCTCCCATGCTCGATGCTTTGGTAACAGGCGTACGAGGCTTGGACGCTGTTCCGAGTTCAGAGAGAGGTGGTAAAGGTGATAGTGAGTTGCCTGACATCGGTGTCACTGTTTCACTGGCATCTGAGCGGACTGCAGGTATAGACAAGGACGCTGTTTCCAGATCTGAGGTCGTGCCGTCCGCTGGAGTATCGCATGTTGGTGGAGCTTGTGCATCAAAAGCGGTATCCGTACACTCTATCGCTTCAGACGGTTTGTCCATCGCGTCTATAAACCCGATTGGGGCTGAGAAGCCTGCTTAAGCTTTGCATTCAAATTGTGGGAGCAATGACTCACAAGTGTATGAGATCAGAAGTGTATCTGCTAAACAATGGTCAGGTCGTTGTGCGACGCTCAATAACGCGTCTACAGACGGAAAGAGCGATCATGAAAGAATGCGATCAGGTCGAGAAATAGTTCGTGCTGGAGTCGGGTTTGCTCGCTCCCGCTAAAGACACGGGTATTTTGTGACGGTATGCAGATTGCGGCTACAACAATAGGTAGATCCCTGAGAAGCAAAGCACAATTGTCGACCTTCTATCCTAGCTGAGAGTGGACCGCGAGCAGGTCAGTCGGCGGCCACGGACTGCTCGCAGGTCAGCGGTACTAGTCCACGTGGAAAGCACGTGACATTGGCACCACAACTGGCAGCTTACGATCGCGCTTTTCCAGCTGCTTTTCCTCCACTTGGTACTGACTGCACCCTACTGCACCACCTTATGTAGAATTGGCATTGGGGTCCAGTGATTCTACGATCCGTGGGGTAGCAAAGTCGCAACACGTCTGACTTCCCGGCGCGATATACGCGGTATGTAACGACCCTTTTCAGGCTTTCCGCCAAGGTACTCGCATTCTAGAGACAGCTTGACCACAGTAGACAGAGATACCTCAGGAACCTCGCGGACCGGAAGCTTAACTTACGTACAAATGAATGGGCGCAACAAACCGTCAAATCTTGGGGTTGTTGGCATCGCGTCGCGTCCTATGTTAGTTCGGTGCGACAGGATAGCGGCTCTCCATAAACGCAGTGTGCGAGCTTCCACTCTGTGCCGACCTCAAGCTTTGCGGAGTTATCATGTGAGATGCTTGTTTGGTCACATTTTTTTAATTTGCTGTATAAAAGCCACGTACCAAACTCAGATGGGCCTGTTCTACCTTATCTTTCGATGTTTCTCTCGAAGCTCGCGAAGATTCCTCTTGTCGTCCTCGGGTCTGTTTGCTGCGAGGTGTACTTGTCATCTCCCAATACGCCCGACGCAGACGAAGAAGCAAAGTACAATACAGAGCACAAATTACCCGATGCTGTACCGCTATCGAATGTACTGGCCCCCAAGCTACTCAAGGTGAGAATAGGTCCGCATGGCAACGTAAAACTCGAAGTCTCACGTCCCTCTTCTCTACTCTGGCAGGTCGTCTGCCATATTATCAATGCTTTTGAGATACTGGCTCTAATATTCGTGGTATATCCCGAAGTCGCCCAACTGTTGGCATTACCGTGGCTCGACAAGTTTCTCTCTCATACGGGCGAGAAAGTCCATATTTCCGGATCCTTCGTCCTTGGCACAATCATGTCCTCAGTAGGCACCCTGATCCGCATTGCGTGCTACCGCCATCTCGGGCGGCAGTTTACCTTCCATCTCAGCATCCGGAAAGGACATAAACTCGTCACCAGTGGGCCCTACTCAGTTGTGCGGCATCCGGGGTATATTTCGATATACATATGCATGGCGGGTACGACATTCTGTCAATTTGGTGCCGGATCGTTCTGGAGGGAGAGTGGGCTCTGGGATCACCCAACATGGAAGTGGTTTGGATGGTTATACATCGGATATAGGATGTACGCGAATGTCGCATTGTTCATGAGGATTGAGAGGGAGGACACGGTGTTGAGGAGAGAATTTGGGGACGAGTGGGTCACTTGGGCGAAGAAGACGCCATATAGATTGATCCCCTTCGTGTACTGACGAGGCCGCGTTTTGGGGACACCGAGCCTATCGTTGAACTAGGCTTGATTTCCCCTCAGTGACATACTATTGCCTCTATTTTGTCGCCAGACCGACGATATGCAACGCAGTAGAACCATCGGACAACTGCAACACAGCTACAAAATTACCGAGAGGTAATGACACACTGAAACGCTGTTCATATTCTGTGGCTACAAGGCTGATTTGTAGCGATCGATCAAGAAGTAATGAACACGTTTCTATACGCAGCATGGGAAGGCCGACACCGCATACCCTTCCGCTGGAGTAGACCATCAATCGTTAAACAGTGCTGAACTTCCACACGTTCGTGAAGCCCTGCTCATGAGTGGTGTTGGGGAACAGGTAAACCTGTGAGAAATGAGCGATCCGCGCCAAGCAAAGAACCTTTCGTCTCTTACCGGAAGAGCAAAGTCAGGTTTCGTCTCAATGGCGGTAGACCACACTTCGCCACCGTCCTTAGATGTGATGCTACGGGTAATTCATCGGCATAAGTTTTCGAGGTCAATACAAGAGTGTGGTTGAAGCTCACTTGTAAGTGTCGGTGCCATTTGACTCGGATGTGTCCGAGATGACCCAAACTTGAGCATCTACAGCAGCTATGTCTCGGTCCACGTAGATGAGAACGCCATCGCTAGCGGCATAGGCACCGTTGAGAGATAAGGTATAATTGTTTGTAGAGTTTGCGGCTTTCTCTATATACCAAATGTACGTTTCCTGCGCAACGTCAAGAGGACGGTGAAAAATGCTCATGAAAGACACTGATAACACATTACCTTATCCCAAGTTTTAACGGGGGGCAATCCAACAACAAGCGGCGTATAATCTTCCACTGCTCCGACATTCTGCAAGGTCAGGCCGGTACTAGTAATGGTATAGTTTCCGGTCGCGAGGTCGGCCCCTTCAACGCTCCCGACGATGTCGACTCCGTGTAAAGCAACGATAGAGACCAGGATAGCACTCATCAGTTTAGAGAACATCGCGCTGATGTGAAAGAATGGGCGAGTATTGAGATGGTCGCTGGGCTGTGTGGATGATAGTACTCAAGCTAGAATGTTGTCCGTATTTATAGAAGAAATACGAAGCGCAGATAATCGAGGACGCACGAGCGCTGTAAGCTTGAGACGTTGAGCAGTCTGGTAGAAGTCCGGATGAATGTTGCTTACTGTGGAGCGAGGGGCGATTCTACAAACGTTCAGTCCATCAGCAAGTGCTGGGGTAATGACTGTTCAGACGGACGGGCGTGCGGCTTACTCGTACAAATCACCTCGTTCAGCTCCGCGAGGAAGTATAGCGAGGTGTTGGACTACACGTACGCGATCATCCTGCCCGAAGCCGAGCAGACATAAGTTACGCAGGAGAAGATTGTTTGTAATGTGAGGAGTGGATGCTGGATGTCCGTTATACGACATTCTCGAGGACGATTTGTCAGTGTTGGATATTGTATCAGCTCTTGGATATGAAGATAGAATATAGAATACCGCGCTATATCAGTCCACCAGGATGGCGTCGACAAACACAGTATTTGAAATGAATATCCTCGCAGGAAGACAGATTGAAGTTAAGTGCCATACAGCTGACACTCGTCCACGAGACAGTACGGAAAAACAATGCCGTTTGTGAACCTGTATGAACAATCGGAATCTGTAAGACTTGTAAATTTCTTGCAGAACTTGTTCAAAACTTACAACTGATACCATATCGGTCGAGATTAACGAGGGCCCTAGGATAACGGCAGACCTGGAATTGTAATTTCGCTGAAGGATCGGCAACTCTGCATATATTCTGCAAATGTTGCTCATTCGAAGTGAACGCGAGCAATGTGGTCGACTTCAAAGGCCGATGATAGCCAACCAATAGCACTGCTGGACGGTCGACAAGCGGCGAGCCACGTGGATCGCACGCGACACAATAATTCAGGCAACTCTCCCTCTTCTGAGGTCTTGTTCCCCTTCTTCTCGAGGAGTAGCCTATGGCTGATAATTGAAGCCTACGGGATGCTTGATAGGTATGCAGTCGGTAGTGAAAGTACCCTCCGAGAGTTCATTTCACTTAGCAGGCCGTTGTCTCAGGTCTCGGGCCTGATTGCCATCTTGGACTCGGGAGGACAGCTTCACTTCAAGTCGACGGCCACAAGAACCTGCTGTGAGTTGAGCGACCTAGAAGAATGACTTTACGCTGTTATGCGTCAACAGGCATATCGCTCATACTATCCTGGGAAGTCATTGGCGTCATATTCTCCACAGCTTCGGCAAGCACTCCGATAAACGTGAGAGTTTCCGACACCATCATCATGTGAGTTTATCTTCTGATCCCACTGCTGAACCTGCCTCATGACTTATAAGAGTGTACTGTTCGCCCACAGTACTATAGACGGGTTCCTTTATCGCGATCTTTCGCTTCCATGTCTATCTCAAAGCTTGCGAAGATACCTCTCGTCATTTTAATGTCTATCTGCTGTCAGGTGTACCTAACTCCCCCTAGTACTCTACCAGACGCAGAGGAACAAGAAAAGTACAACAAGGAGCACAAGCTGCCTGATGCTGTACCGATATCGAATGTAGTGGCTCCTAAGGTCTATAAAGTGAGGTTAACTTTTCCAATGCGACCATATCCATTGCACTAACCCTGATTATACTCTACTCGAACAGCTCACGGGTCATATTCTCAATGCGCTTGAGATAGTGGCTATTATCCATGCGGTGTACCCTGATGTCGCTCAAGTGTTGGCAGTTCCTTGGCTTGACGCTGCTTCGTTGGCCGACACAGGTGACAAGATCTACACCTCCATGCCTTTCACGGTCGGCATAATCCTCTTGATTTGTGGCACCCTGATACGCGCTGCGTGCTTTCGCCATCTCGGGCAGCACTTCACCTTCCAACTCAGTATCCGGAAGGGACACAGGCTCGTCACTAGTGGACCTTACTCAGTAGTACGCCATCCAGGATACACCTCGTTGTATCTGTGCTTCGCAGGCACGATTCTCTGCCAACTCGGCTCTGGATCATTTTGGGCAGAAAGCGGGCTCTGGGACCACCCGTGGTGGAGGTGGTTTGGGGTTGTGTATGCTGGATATAGAGTGTACGTGAGCTTCGTAATTTTTAAGCGAATCAAGAGGGAGGACACGGTGTTGAGGAAGGAATTTGGGGACGAGTGGGTCGTTTGGGCAAAAAAGACACCGTACAAGCTGCTACCTCTGGTGTACTAACGCGTACCCGTGTTTCTAACTCGGGCGTATCGTCAACCTCGATTGCCGCTTTTAAGATTAGTATGTAGTTCTTTGTAGCATGATCTGGGCCAAATATTCCGGCGTGCGACTTGAGGCCTGCAATAATCAACATATCTATCAGCGATGTCTTCCTGTTTGACGATGAGATGACGAAAAGCTTCTTGTAATAAGACATAACGTTTAGGCGGAGGCCCCTTGTTTGCGCGTGTTATGTTCAGAGGATCGACAGCTTCCTTTTACAGAACCATGCATACGGCTCACTTGCAGTTCGATCCGCTGAACATGACATGAGTCAAAGATGACTGACGACAATCCCCGAGATTATGTTGTAATCGAACGCAATGCATGGGTGGGATGTGAACCAGCTTCACCGACAGTAAAGCACCTCTGATTGTTGGGAACGCTACTAGGAACCGATCACCAGGAAGCAGGGATGCGGTTCAGAAGATTTGAAGCGATTACGTGAATCAGGCTCACTGTAGAGAAAATGCAGAGTCTTTGCTGGACCTTAGCTTGCAGTTAAAATGATACTTACCTGTCTCTCATGCAGTCCTCGCGTTCGCATGTGAGATCACAAGGGAGTGGGATTCCGCTGTTCATTTCACGAACTACGATATATGCTAGACAAAACAACATTCCATCTTGTGGAAAAAGTAAGAGAAAGCGACGCTTGACGCGCCTAAAAAAGAGATGCAATTACAATCCAGAGTGCGGAGTATAGAGAAACTGGCTGTGGAACAGATAAGCAGCTGCAGAGAAGAGACGTGAATGAAAAGCTGACCGGACTTTCATCGATAAGTGAACGTTCAGGAATGAGATAGACGGCAAACATGCCTGAACAGAAATTTATGAATTCAGGCATACACGCGTACACATGATATACAAACTCACTTGTTCGGTGTGTCAGCCTAGCAGTACTCGAACCACCAAGGCCCGCATTTGTAGCCCAACTGCTTCTTAACGCGCCGGGCGACATGTATAGGCGGAAGATCTTGTGGTACTGCCTCCTCTTCCGACCGAGCTTCTTCATCTGTGCAAAGCGAGACCACTGGCCGCACGGTGTTGCCCACTTTGCAGCACCAAACATTGATATCTTCCGCATCGCGGTGTCGAATAATGTCCATCACCAATGCTTCAACCTTCCTGGCATCAGTCCATTCAGGTTTAGCGATGCCACGTTCGACCGCGATTTTGCCTTGACGATCAAAGTGAAGGGGCCATCCAAGTACCCACATAGTGAAGGTTTGAGACGTGATGATGGAGTTCGAACCTTGGCCATAACATTTTTACCGACTATTGAGCGCTTGGTTGTTCTGATCTCCGCGTACATGGAATTCTCGTTGTCCGCTCCGAACCCTGGCGTCTATGGACCAAAAGCTCAGCTTAACCTTCAGCGCAGGCAGACGTCCCCGCGTATCGAGGTCAGGTTCTTCCGCGATGGGTGGACAATGTCAAACACTCGCTGCAACAAGGCGTCAATAAGGAACGAAGCAGACCCAAGGCGGTGAGGAGCAGATAGGATAGATCTTCACGCGCGTGACCATGAGAATGCGCCCGTACCCCCTCTCCCAGTAGTCGTTGCAGATTAAGCTGCAGTCAGAGGCAGAGCACTCACCCTCGGTGATGCGCGTCATGCGGAAGCGGACGTGTGGGGGCCCGTAGAATGGGGCGCGGTCCATGACAGCGATGCCGTTCCAACATGATTGCATTTGGATCGGTAGGTGGCGCTGGAAGCGTTCTTGCGAGTTCGGGTGGCGGAAGACGGACTCGAAGGGCGCGTTCTCGAGCGCCGCGCCGTTGATGTCATGTGCGACCCAGTTGTCGTAGAAAACAGGAGATCCCTGGATGAAGCAATGTCAGGATGGACGCATCATCTAGAACAAGAAAGCACACACAAGCTCCTCGTGGTACATGTAATCTGTCGCACACGTGATGCCGGCATTATTTCGTCTGCTTTGCCATATAAGCTCTAATAGGTCGTCGACACAGGGCAAAATATCGTTCATGAATATGATCGTGTCAGAATACTCGTTCTCCGTATTCCGGAGCTCGTGCAACGGCACAAACGCCGCGTTCCGCACCTTCGCAAGGTACTCAATCCGATGGTTGAACGCGCCGCGCGTGCGCATCGACGTGCTAATCTTCACGCGCAGCCCGACCGAGCGGCACAAGGCGTCGATTGTGATGACTGAACTACGCCGGTTGCGGATACACGCGTTTCCACCAGCGATAAGTTCGCTCGTGCATAGCCCAAAGTTCGAATTGTATTTTGGCCGAGAGATGTGGCACGATTCGAGGTTGTAACTCGCTGGCAAATTGATTGATATGACTTTGATCATATAGTTGTAGGTTGACACGCTGCAGAAGGACCAGGCGAGATCCAGCGTCGTTGAATATAACCCAGTCGATCGATTGATATTGGGAAAATGGAAGCTTCATCTGCAGCGATTGGACACGCTGTATGTTGGTGGCGTCTGAGATCCATGATATGATCACTTCCCTGGTGAATGCATCTGCTGGGGTAGGTTCAGCCTTGAGGTCTGTCATCGCACAGTCATCTAGCGAGTCTAGGCGTAAATGTGAGTTGAGAACTTACAGATCTTGATGATACCGTTTGGGCCGTTCGAAGCTCGTGCAATTACACCATCGCTGGCATTGAAATCGTTCGCCATACTTCCTATGAATCGGCCGACTTGGAGAAGATCTCCTCCTTCCAGCTTCGGTTGTCTCTTATCTGCGATCGCGCACAACCAAAGTGCAACCCAGTTGTGGGTGCAGCCCCTCATCCAGACCTCGAACTTCCTTTCACTCGGACCCTTCCCGCTCGTCGCCTTCCAGCGCATCACCGACGGCATAGTTCCCCATGTGACGTTCGTACACTCGAGACGACACAGATCCCACATTTCGTGCGCAAGATGTAACAGGTCGTGTAAATGATTGAAGTGAATATCTTTCAAATCCAACATGAGGATACCACGGCACGATGCGGGTAGCGCTCTCGGGATCGAGTGGTGAATAGAGCGGATGGTGGGCTGGCTGGCAGATAAAGGACCGCTCATGTGAATAGCGACGGGGTAATAGACGTGATATCGCAGGCTTGGCAATCTGGGGTACAGTTTATAAAGGAGGTGCACCCACGGAACAGCTTTCTTGTCCAAGGAGACGAAACAAATAAGACTCTGGATATGATTTGCGACCTTGCTGGTTGGACATTCGACAATGGCAAGTAAATTGTGCACGTCCTCGTACGATCGGAGGTTGATGCGTTGGAATAACGTCCATTGAAGCCTGTTATTCCAGTACCTGCACACAAGGCAAAGACGAGAAAGGAGGTGCTTATCGGTTTCGATATAATTGCGAATGGGACTATTGATCTGGGCTTGAGTAGGATAGAGCTCGAAGAAGCCCAAGATGCGAGCGAAGAGCTCCTCCGGGATGTCAGCACCGGATATGAATTTCATGGGGGAGCCTTGCGCCATTGAGACTATGCATACATGAGCCAATACAATGAAATCCGAAAGATGAATTGGTCTACTAGGGAAGAGATGGCTCGCCTCGAATCTTGAACGTGACAAACGTTTATGCAGGTGGCTTCGCGCTATTTCGGATCCTCCTGGGACGTTTGATAAGCGAAAAAGAAGTATATTCTGAACAGTAGTTCGTGAGGAGATGACTGTGGTGGACCAAACGATGGTTAGAGAGCGACTCGTAGTAGAAACTGATGCAGTGCCACGTGGCGCACATCAAATTCAAACTCATCTGAGGGCCGGTGGCGACGTCGAGCAAAACGGCACCAAGCCACCTTGACCTCTTGTACACACATGTGCCATATCATGAAGGCAGCCAAAATGCGGGCCCGCTTACCAGATGGCTGAACGGAATCTCTATTGCATCTCATTATCCCGGTGTTATAAGGATACTGGCCTCTAAGACAATCACTCTGACCGAGGCACGAAGGTTTTCGATTTCTGTCTACTCTGCCTCTGGGAGACTAGGCTCAGGGCTGTCAGTTTGCTATACCGCTTTACCTGTTCATTGCGATTAGCTTATGGACTCCGTCGTCAACCCGCACCTCCACGCAGGTTCTATATCTCCGACTAGACTAGACTGGGGTTTGGGCCGGCTCATGAATGTCCAACTATCGCGATACTGGTAAACCGAGTCAATATTGGCCGGTTGTGTACAGTCTGACAGTCACGGAGAACGTCAGCCGTCTGGCTCTAACTCTGTTCCAGTGAGCACTCTCTATCTGAGCCAGAGTGCTGTGCTCGCGTATATCACATCACAATTCCTGGCAGGCGTGTGAGCTTCTCACCGGCGATATTAAATCTGCGTTGGAAGTACGCTGTTTCCTCATCATGCAATTTGACGGCTCACTCACGGGTCCAACTCTCAACTTCGCCCATGCCCAGGCTTTCGTGGTCACAATTGCACTCCGAGCTTGACAGCCCAACCCGGGTACCCAGCCGACATATCGCACCTGACTCTATCTTGAGTTTGCTCGCTGCATCGTGGCACGAAGTACATCATATCCGAAGCATGGAAAGTGAATGGTTCCATCGCTCGCACGCTTTGCTCCTCTGTGATTTTCTCAGTCTTGCCGCGATCCTTGGACTATAAAAACCCTTTGTCTTTCACACGGAAACGGTTCACTCCCTACATTCGCCATGGACGTCTCTATTCTCTGGAAAATCCCTTTGATTCTCGTCGACTCGGCATGCCTGCAGGTCGCGATGACTCCGCCGACCCCACATGTCAAACCGAATGCAGAGGAGCGTGTGAGGTATTCACGCGATCATGAAACTCACGACCTATTACCTATGCCACTTTCTTGGGGGCCCCCGGTATACAAGGTGAGTCGCCACAGTCGTATACATGTAGACGCGACATTGACATATCCTTTGCCTTTGCCTCTATAGTCTGTTGGACATGCCGTCAACTTGCTCGAGATCTTCGCCATTCTTGCAGCAACCTTCCCTTCCCTTATTGAGGCGTCAACCCTTGGTTGGCTCGCCGACTCGTACAACCTCGCGCGTGACGGCGCGAGAATCTACATCTCTGTCGTGTGCCTGGTTGGAACGCTCTTCTCTGTCTTCGGCTCCTCCATCCGCGCCGCATGCTACCGCCATATGGGCCGCCTCTTCACTTTCGAGCTCACCATCCACAAAGAACACAAGCTCGTTACAAGCGGCCCATACTCCATCGTCAGACACCCCAGTTATCTCGGGATCTTCTCCTTCTACCTAGGCTCCGCTATCGTGCAGTTCGGTCCTGGGTCGTACTGGGACGTAGCGGGCTTGTGGAAGACACCTCTGGGAAAGTTATTTGGAGGATTCCACATTGGATATAGGGTTTATGTGGCCCTCGCGTTGTTTGCAAGAGCGGCGAAGGAGGATGAGGTGCTGCGGAAGGAGTTCAAGGGCCAGTGGGTTAGCTGGTCGCAGCAGACTCCTTACAGGCTGATTCCATTTGTATATTGATCGTCGGGTTGGAAATCGATAGGAACTGCCACGAAATTACAACCTTTTATGCACCTAGGATCAGCTTCGCAGTTTGCACCTTGTGACAACCTCGTCCATTCGCATCCTCCTCAGATCGCTCATGCACGTTCGGCACGTTCCAGTGACAACTTCTTCTCAGATAGTTACGGTCTCGACTGATGGTTTCCCCACCAAGAATCACAGGTACGCAGGCAGCTGACTCCACTTGCACCGGTGCTGGGGAACCAGTATGTTACTGTGTAGACTGTATGGATGACGTCCAGGATAACACACGTGGACCAGACCCCGATTGACCTCTGACTCTCATGCATTGACCCAACACTCTCTCCGGTCGCAAATCAATGGACTGTGCCCAAGTCTAAGTAAGCACGCTCAGCCGTTAATACAGCAAAGGAAACAACCTGTACGGAGTCTTCTTCGCCCACGAACCCCACTTTTCTCCAAACGTCTTCCGCATAGTGTCATCCTCCCTTCCCACCCTTGAAAACACGACAGCAGTAACGTAGACCATTGTGCCCACATAGAAAACGCCAATAAGCTTGCCTAAAACAGCGCCCCATAGGCCTGCCTCATGCCAATACGATCCGGGACCGAATTGGGCCAATATAGCGCCAACATAGAATATCGCGACACCTGTGTAGCTCGGGTGGCGTACGACAGCGTATGGTCCGGTGGTGACGAGCTTGTGATCATCTTGTACCGTGAGCTCGAAGGTGAACTGCGTTCCCAGGTGGCGATAGCAGGATAGTCTGACGCCAGCACCGAATAGTGCCAAAGCACAGCCTACTAGGAACACGGGCGACACATAAAGTCGAGCGTGGTGCTCTACTCTCGAGAGTGATTCACAGGCCTGTGCGAGGGGCGCTCCGATGATCCCAGGTAGAAGCGATGCCAAGATGGCGAGGATATCAAGTAGGTTGATAAACATGCCAACGGTCTGTATGTAGCATTTGTTATACTGTCGTGCAATACACTGCAGAACACGCACCTTCCAGCTTTGGGGACCCCAGGTATACGGCAACGGAAAGTAATCATGTATACTCTTCCCCCGCGTGTATCGTGCACGCTCTTCCACGGTCACCTTCGTATGAGGAGTTGGAGGTGTCATAGCCACATGAAGAGAAGCCGACTGAAGGAGGATCAGTGGAACCTTGAGCCAAAGGGCGACTTCGCGCATCGCAATAAGAGATGGGGTTTCCAAGGCTCTACCAGTGAGGCGCACCTCACAGCAGGCTTTATGAGGGGAAAACATCAGTCTGAGTTGGGCTCGGCCACATCACCATGCCGTTTCGACGTAGAAAGCATGGAACCTAAAGATTGAATATTAATATCATAATCTCCAGCATGAGTAGCGACTAGCGCTGGAATGCTAACGATGCCGGTGTATCGGCGAAGAACATCTCACTGAGATTTGCTATGTTGACAAGATATCGGCCCTTTTCTAGCATCAGAATACTCACGAGGTTTGCGGAGGGTGACGAATCGTAAACTTGACCAAAGGCATATCGAAAACGGATTCTGATCTTCTACAATGAACTATGGATTATAAGCTAGAGAAAGAACAAAGTCTGCACGTAGAATACAGAGGATAGTCTTTAGTCTTCTGACAACCAGCTCCAGCATGTCAGACGGCCCCTCACAACAATCAGTCGAGTCGATGTCTTGGACGCTACCCTCCATATCCATCAGTCTGCTGCAGCCCTTCTTTCACTTTGTCGCCAAATTCAGTAACGCTCACCTCGACGCTCTCTAAGCGTCCATCCAGTTGCTGCATGGATTCATCCAAGTGGCTTTAGGTTTGATACGTGGTCGAGTTTAAGTGGTAGGGGAGTCGCATCTTAACGCCCTATAAACCTCGTATAAAGTCATAACTCTGCACAAAGAGAATAAAACAAGCTTACCCAAATAGCTTCCCTAGTAAATTCTGCCTCAGCTGGTCCAGTCGCTCTGTGATGAAACCAACTTCGTCGCGTTCTGTGAATACGCGGCATAAGTAGTTGGTCCCTCATGCAGATCTCCAGATTACTCACTGGCATAGGCAGCGCGGTGTTAATCTGATTTGGCAAATAAGCCATTGTGGTTTGGTTCAGCTTTGATGACAGTTGGGGTTCAAGTTGAGAAGAAGGCGCGACGCGAACCGTAACGCGTTTGTCACGCGTGATCGGCGATATCCGATGCTGTTCCGGATTCACTGTGAAGTTTGAACCTTTTCGTCGGAAACCACGACACACAGCGGCTTTGTTCTCTCCGAGTTGTACGGCTCAATGTTCACAATTCTGCAATTAATCAACTGAAACTAGTACGTTACAGACACTGCCACCAAGTGGTGACTACCGGGCTCGTGCAAAGTCTATCCAGATTCCGATCCAACCAGGTCGAGTGGGACACTCAGGATGATAGGTGAATAGGCGGCGGTGCTGGCCCTGGACATATCAACGGAGGTACACAACAACCGGGGGAAGATTCTCTTCTACTAGAGTACAGAGCTTATACTTACATGGCACCTGCTTCCTCTGCCATTGCGCTTGCCACTCAGCGTCCATTTGCTTATCGCCTAAGATACTAGTGGAAGGCGGTGCAGCAATGCAACAAGGTTCGTTGGTATCGGATGCACATGACGTGTCTATACTATACTGAGAACTCGTTTCCTTTAGGCTTTCAGTGTTACTTCTCCATCCGACCATGCCGCCTCGCACGCATCTCTCACGCCCGGCGCCTGGAGCATTGCCTTCTACTTTGACTCATGTCATGCACTGCGCAGACCCTTTCCGTGGCCGTTCAAGAACAAAAGTGTGCATAGCACTCTACAGTAGCACCCATAGTGCTGTGCCTCCGCTCGCCTATGCAATATATATAAAGCGGCCTCTATGTGCAAAAACTATCTTCACACACCTCCAATCCACACCGCACAAACAACAGAAACAGAACCATACAAGTAAGACTGGAATCCTCTCCATTATATTTTTCCTCACTGACAGAAAGTATCGCGTTCAGATTTGCATCATAATGGCCTTGCAAGTCAACTTCACTTACAACAACGGCTACGCCGCGCTCGATGGCAAGCAAAAGAAATTGTACGTTCATATTGTGGTCGTGAATCTCCCTCGTATTAGTTACATATATTAGACTTAAATATCGCGGAACACCTTCCGGATTCAATCATAATATTGAGACAACTGCGACATACACATTTTCCAAGATATATTGTGTTACATTCGGCATGCAGGATACTTATTTCATTGCAGGGAAATCAGCAAACGGAGATTCTCACTACGGTGAGTAAACTTTGGGAGCGAGTTCGTCGTATCAGAGCTCATTCCCATCTACAGATTCCAACGCAGCAGGCCATTACAAGCCCTTAATGAGTTGGCTCAGAAATCTGAAGACGAGCTTAGAGAAACATCACGAACGATTCAATGCTGAATCGTTGTTGGTGGCTTTAGGCCCAGAAGGCAGCTGCTATGCCACGTACATATCCGGCTTCGTGCCTTCGCTGAAGGAGAGGCTGCCCAGCGCGTTAATTGAGACCCTCGATCAGCTGAAAGGATCTCACCACCCTGTTCGAGTCCAGAAACTCGAGCTAGGTTACGGTGGCTCGTTCATACTCCAAACGACTGGTAACCGGTGGATTCATCGTCTCAACGGCCGCTACTCAGGATTGAAACAATATGAAAGGAGCGACTTCGCTAACGTCAAAGTGAGTTGTCTCAAATCGTGTGTATGATCACATTCTCATTGCAATTGGGCGAACAGGCCGTCAGTCTTAGCCCGTACAATGAAAGTGATTTCTTCGTCATGCCAGAAGACCTCCAGGCGAAGTATTCAGTGTCTAGTATGCTGAAACCTGATCTCGCAAAATTAGTAGAGGATTATAAACGTGGCTTGAAGTCCCAGGGTGGCCGGCAGTGACGCGGAGCTTGTTACCAAGCAATACCGACATAGATTTTCTCTGTAGCTCATACTCCATGTGCATACAATACTCCACGGTGATCTAGTTAAGCTTCGCTGACACTGTTTGGACTTTGCTTGTTACCCAATTATATGCCCACTCAAACTCTTTTGTTTTACTCAACACCGAACAAATACCATACGCGAAGTAGATCCATTGATATTTTGCTAGGAACTGAAGCCGTTATAATGCTACGCAAATCCCCTAGGTAAGTTTGATCCTGCAGAAGTCGTGCGAACCCTGTGATCTATATTTTCTGCCAAAAAATGCACCTGACCCACGCTCAGATCCTCGTTACAAGGTTCAGTGACCTGGCGCAGATCTAACATGAAGCGGGACATCAAGACAGGCGTCATTCTGCACAACATGAGCTGAGCCATTCGTTCACAGAAAACGCCAGTGTACTCACACCTGGATTACGATGTCAAATGGTGTCAAATTTGGCTGTAACACTGATCCGGATGTGGAGAGCCCGACAGGGCCTGTGTGGACCAGACGAGTGACAACGATCTCAGCGATATTGAGTAGTAAAAGGGCTCTGGACATCTCATGAGTTTCGATGTCTACACCCCACTGGTATGACGTACCCGAAAGAGATTGATCCTGATATGATGTTAATGGCAGAACAAAGCAAGCCGAGTGAAGACACACCATCTCGAACCATGAGACCACTGAGAGTCAAACAGCGGCCTCTCCAGGGTTTATCTTTTGCATCTTTGATCAGTGGCAAAAGCTGAACCACTGTAACAGCCAGGACAACCGTCTCGGCACAAATTGCAGATAAGCGGGCAATAGCAGTCACTTCAGCTGCCGCTTAGTCTTCAGCAGTGAACGAATCATTGAGATATGCTTACATCTGTCAAAAGTTTATATGATACTGAGCCGGAAAACGTTTGGATAACTGATAGACCTACCCGAAATACATCTCCGTTGACATGTCTATATAGTCAATACATGTCGGTCCAATAGACGGCGCGACAGGAGAGACATATGAAATGTTCAATAAATACTTTGTAACGTCAATTTCCACGCTCGATCTCATGATATTGGAAAAGACTCACAAGGTCTACTGCTTGAGGGCCGAGACTGAAACCCATTACTATTACGAACAACGCGGTATTGCGACCGCTCAATGCATACGTTCGCAATGCAGAGAAGGCTATGGAAAATTTGAGCTGGCGAGCATATGACAGAGCTTCAAGCATACTTGCGACGACGAGGATTTGCGCAGTTGTGATTCCTGATAGAAAGTGCATGATAAAATCGCAGCTGATACTCGGTCATGTTCATGATAATTGAAATAGGTCGAGAAACGCGACTCACTCCTAGTGACGATGAACGTAAACCGTCTTTCATTACATCCATCGAGCGAGCCGAAAACGCACCACAGAGGCGCCTGCCATGGATGGGACTAGAGTCAAGATATAGATAATCAAGAGATAGCGATTAAGCATGAACAGCCAAGTTGCGCTCGATCTCCAAGTCCCTTGACGGAGAATGTGAACTTCTTCTTCGACTGTCGCGACGTACTCGTAAGCGACCAGCGCTGGAGATCCTCAGTCAGTAGTAGGGAGAGCAAAGTTGACAAGGACTTACCTATAGCAGCCCATCCAATGTAGACCAATGTAGACCTTAATCATGAGCCGAGGATTATACACAGAAAACAACATACCAACATACCCCGTCTGAGACACTAAGAATATCTCCGATGAGGATGCCATTGGGGATGAGATGGCGGGATTTGAGAGCCCACACAATGTATCGATCCAGTTATCGTGCCATTATGTATTCGAATAATGATGCAGTGCGTACCATTGTTCATCACAAATATCTGGCAGCAATCAACAGGCTCGCTGATTGAAACGAGGCTTGAAGGTTGTGGTTGCGGCCTTACTATTCTATGACTTCCCACGGATCGATTGATATTCGCCTGAACTTGTTGGCATTTTCGGTAATAAGGCCGTAAGAATCAGAGGGACAGCGTGAGATATCTGTTGCAGTCACGAACATCATGTATCATACCTAGAGAGTCGAGAGAATATGGAAACACCAACAACAACCAAAGATGTTGAGTTCTGATCATCGATGACCTGAAAAACGAGCACATTTTGAAGCGATAAACTGGGGATGAGGCAACTATATCGTGGTGTAGAACACCAGACCTGGCTTAGGTACCAGTGCCGCTAAGGAAAGGCTGTGACCCGGGGCGGCCTCGCGGTGCAATCTTCGTTGCTATCGATCATTGCAAAGTGTTCGAGTCTCGGCGTTGGCATCGGTGTCTTTGACCATTATCTTCTGGGTCGCTAACAGGACCAAAAACGCGCTATGATGCGAAGTTTTCATCGTAGAGGATGATCATCCGAATCAGATCCATGCGGTTCTTGATATGACAAGATCTTCAACAGTGGATTCCGATATGATATTTGAACAAAGACGCACTCTAGGAACTAAAAATTCTGATCCAGCTGTGTTTATATGCCGTGTTTGAGTCTGCATTCCCATCTTCAATATGGAGCTGAAATAAGCCACGTGCTGGCGCGAAGCGCCAGCTGGGACCGGAGCGCAAGAATCCAAGCATCCGAATCACGTTGCTCTTTGCAGCGACCGCGAGCGAAACCGTTTGGAACGGCGGACGAGAACCTTTTCGTACTCTCGTATATGGATCGCCGCCTGGATGGTGCTCGCAGCCGCCCGTTCGAGGCCGATTCCAATCAATTCTATCATGAACGCCTTCGCTTTGCGGTTGAGGAGTGTTTGTCGTGGTGGAAGGGACCTCATACTCAGCCTCGGCCCCCAAGACAAGACGTGGCGGACAAACAACCAATCAGGACGTATATGGTGAGCGATATAGTCCATTGATGCTTGCATGCTGATGACACGAACAGCTATCCCGGCTTTGAGAGATTGGAGGAAGAACCACACGAGTTCCCGAACTCCGTGTCCATACACGCATAGGGTCTGAGAGAATTGGAGGCGATGTAGTCTCCGAGGCTATCAGACGAGGAAGCGAGGGTGTTTCACGAATAGATGATTGAACACACGGCATCGGCCCGCAACAGGAGCACAACCAAGAGTGTTGTGCTCGTGTCCACAGTGTAGAACTCATGCTAGCCAGAAATCAGCGGAATCCGCAGCAGCTGAAGAAGCTTCGCAGTAGTGAGGAGAGACTCCCTTCTACTACTCAGAGAGTGCCACGGATATTGTGACTAACTGGCATCAAGCCGTTGACTCTCGACGGATGCATAGCAACCTGTAAAACGAGAAAATCTGAATGCCAGATATGCTACTCAGTAACGTAGGATACGCACCAGTGAACCTTGTCTTCCAACATCCATCACGCTGCATCGCCGTCGTCTGCACTGTAAATTAATGCCACTGTGGTAGAATTCAAGCACATCCGAGGCCACCAAAGTAGGCAAAATTCCATTTCATTTCGACATGGAGAACGCGAAGTGTCGCTTTCGATGGTTCGGCGATAGGTTCATTGTAGAGAGAGCTTGAGTCGTCTCACGACGCCGACCCCGAGAAAGTCGGGAAATGTGGCGCTTACGGAACTCGGAACGCGCGGGCCGCCGCACCGGCAACGTTGGACGCGGCCAACATCCATTAATCTCTCCTTCCCCATCCACGACACCCGAGCTGCGACGACGAGAACGTGCGTACATTTCCATGCAGACGCCATGTTGAAGCGACCTTATCCTCTTAAGTGTTGATGAGAGCTGCTGATAGGGTGAGTCTCGTATAATCTTGCCGAAGCTTAGACTGACTGCTCACGCGTTACAAGGTAGGGAAGCAAGCTGGCAGGAGCCACGTCAACGGCAGGAGATGGAGCGGCCGCAGCGACTTGGAATGGATCCTTGGCTGAGGATCATGCGATTGTCGCGAGAACAGATGTGCAGCCATCGCGGTCGACCTGCATAGCATCCGGTGAGCACTCGTCTATAGTGACTCTCGTGTGACGGTTAACTCGCCCGAAGCATTACCTTTGTCAGCTCTCCGCATTACTTCCCCCTCAGTCTTCGCCACCGTGTGCTATCATTAACTTCACCGTTCTTTTTACGCGTCAAGTTTCCAGCGTGACTACGTTCTTTTCTACACCGCAGCACTTTTTATCCGTAGACTTTTGTGCGGACGTCTGATAGACAGATGATGAGGGGTCTAGCTTCCGGTGAGTGTCTTCGCTAATTTGCTTGGCTATTTTTATCTAGCTGAATTCCTCTTTCTTTACTTCCTCAGATCCGGAACTCCCACCGACTCTCGAGGAGCCCCATTCCTGCCTCGGCTCCATAGACTCATTCCTAAGAGCTCCTCGGGGATAAGCAGATTACGCTTCTCTCCAGCCAATACTAACAATTCTTTTAGCATCGAGAACCTCTGGACCATGGTTCGGAACTGTTCTTGTAGGGTTAGTCCTCAGATCAATACATCCCATCCGGCACATTCTCACAGCCCAACGTAATAACAACGCCTCGGAGTAACTACATTGCATTCCTCCGAACGCTTTCTATGTACGGTGCGTTCCGTATCCCATCAATTGCTTGCTGACTTCGCTCGCACTTGAACCGGAACACACTTTTTTAACGCGCTGAGGCGCAGGGCGCACGACTGGTCCGCCGCCGAGGTCGCTCCTCTCACCGTCATCTCGTTGCAGTTCAGCATATGATTATACTTGTGCGGCTACTTACTACTGAAAACCTCGGATCCGTGAGATTGGCGCGGAAGTGCAACAATGCCACTGTCAAGCTCGGTTGTGCACTTCTGTTGGAACGACGTCCAGCTGCCCAGTAGTCGGCGTTCGCCCCTGGACCACACCCTACTGGCTACCCATGTACGTCATGACTCTGCTAGCACTGAACTTACATGTGGCAGAGTGCGGTTGGGCGTGCGGTCGAACATTCCGCTCACACTGCGTTGCCGCCATTACGCAAGGCCTCTCCCCTCGGCCTCGTCGCACGGCACATCATTGGTTGAGCAGGCAGCGGTATTGAATGCGCTGATCGGTGCCGCGAGTGGCCTACTGTGCTGCAGATATCTGTACGGGCGCAAAGGGCGACTAGCTGACATTTATCAGTGATGGTAGAGCGGTAGTATGGCAGTTTGTACGTACATTACACAGATATTTTCGATGTGATGCTATATAGCGCCATGGTGGGCGGATCGCACTTGCTAGAAATCAACAAACCAAGATACACGGCAGCTCATAGTGCTACCTCTTTGTTCAGCTCTGTAAACCGCTTTACTATACTTGTTTGCGAAGGAGGAAATCAAGACACGCTTGAGTGAAGACCGCCGCGCCGCGGGAAGGAATCGAAATTGGAAAGAGGGCGGTGGGATCATATTTTACGCGTCTATCACTGAGTAATTGAGCACCGATCAGGGCCTGCGTTCTTTCTCCTCCTTACACTCTTTTCTTGCCCTGTATAATCGACAAAGGCATTGCAAGAGGTACAACGAACTCACGGAACTTATCAAAGATATATCTCTTACCATCTCTCTGATTTTATCTTATTTTACTCAGAACTCTCGTCCGGTCCTGATGCTATTTTGCAACCGCAGGTAATTCGCCGACCCCCAGGTATCTAGATAAATTGGTGGCGCTCGAGCTCTCTGAGGTGAACGTGAGAACCAATCGCTGGACTTACGACATCCCCCTTTCTGCCTTGACCTCAATCTTCCGTGTCTTCCAGTGATCAATTTACTGTTCGTTAGCCGTCTCAAAGTCCGCGCCCCGCCAAACTCAGGCTCATAAAGTCGAAACATGCATCCCCCACCGTCCCTCTGAATCATCACTCATATCCCTCTTTACTTCCTCTACGCACTTCTGCGTCCAGATATTCCACTTGGCAACGGTACTAAAATGCTCAGACATCGCTCACCACTATGCAGGCTGCCTCGCAACGTGCTGGAGGATGTGGCTGCTTATGTCGTCGATCCATTGGGACCTCCGAAAGAGTTAATCCCCCTACTCCAGACATGCATCTACATTAACGCAACGCTCTCATTTGATGCTTGTCCCCATCTTTACGCTCGTATTTTTCGCTTCAAGTTCGACTTTTCTGCGGCCCGTCGACGCTTTGGGCGTAGGGCGACGTACACGTCAAGTCTCGCGCAACAGCTCAAGTCGTACTGTTCGGCTCTGAAGGCCATCAGACGTGGGGATGTGCATGCGGAGGACACTGTCGAGACGCTCTGGAATGCGTTTTTCATGATGGTTGAGAATGACGGACGAAATGCTGTGCAGCTGATGGAGTGGGCGGATTTGAGTGCGTATGCCAACAAGTATGTGAGACAAAGGCTATGGGAGCGGACGAGGAGCGGCTGGCCTCTGGACAACGCACAAAATGCTCTCGCGCTTTGGTTGGTGTGGCTCACGACAGACATCGGTACGCCCGCTTATGACTCTCACGATTACTGCAGCTCACTCACCGTATATTCTTTGAATATAGAAGTGGTCATCTCGGAGACCGAAGAACAGCGCAAAGAGGTGATGGACCTCGTCCGCCCCTTTGTGATCCTCCCCATCCGCTACCAGCCCTTTCAGGTTATGGACAACTTCCACATCCTTCCCATCACTGACGATTTCGATGAACATATCCCGGTCACCGTTCCTACGCCGCACGCGCTCCACCCGCCTTATAGGCACCCTAGCACTGTAGTATCCAAACATATGCTTTACGGTCAATCCGTGCATGTTTCTACACCCCTCATCAGCGTCGCAGCGAAGCTGATATACATGTCGAAGTCCGAGGCGACACCGATACAGATCCCGGAGGATTGGCCAGAGAATCGCGCGGAGGCGATAGCGAGGGGACATACATGGGTACGCGCGACTAAAGAGGATCTTAGGGAGTTCAATGCGCACAAAGCGGCAGTCCCAATTGCACTGGGTAAGTGGGAACGGACTCTGCTTACTGGGAAGCCCCCGCAGTACTCGGGAAAATGGTGGACCCAGGAGTTCTTGAGCTACCGATTAGACCACGATTGGTCTCGATGGCGGCACTGCTTCAACGTCTGGTTCAGTGGACCACCGCGGACGCCTTACACACCAGGCTCACTAACCGGGACGTGGTACGGCCGCGCATTGGTAAGTCTCCTTCGCCTCCGACCCATCGGCATCGATCAGCGACTAACCCACTTTGGCACTAGATGCCAGATTCTGTGCACTTCGTCAACATGGTGATGGCGCAAACCTACCACCCGGGCCACCCGCGCATGTCCATCGCACCCATCTCGTTTACTCTTCGCGAGTACGTCTGCACCAGCACGCCCTTGCCCACAGGTGGGAACCCCACGCTCAGGACCGACCAGGGCGTGCGATATGCGTGGATGCCGCACACGCACACACGGGAGCTGGACAGGAGGCGTTTGGAGCTCTCGGCTATGGACTACGGGACGACGCACCAGTACACGTTGTGCAAACCCGGCGAGCCGGTAGGGTGCCCGCGGGGCGAACAAGAGGATGCGAGCTGCGAGGGGTGCGAAGCACGGGTGCAGCAAAAGGATGCCTTGCGTGCGCATAGGCAGAGGCAGAAGGAGCGCGCGGTGGAGGAGGCAGAGGTCGCTGCTGGTAGGGCTGTCGGCGAAAGCAAACCCAGACGCTTGATTGGACGCGACTTGCGACCGCACGTTCCTTGCCTGCTTTCCGCAGGCATGCACCACGAGGAGACGATACGCATCCTCGGCGAGATGCGAGATGAGCTACCCAACGAACTGACGGTGGACCAGCTGCTCGAGGAGGAGATGCGGTGTATGGACAATCGTGACCCGGATCGCGAATCTGTATACGACGCGTGTCAAGGCTTCCGGGACGTCGTGATCATCGGCGAGGTACGTAACGTTGGCCGCGGATTCCTAATCATACCCACTAATAATTCTTGCTTGCAGTGCATGTCCCGCCACGCGCAGGCCTGGCACAACTTCAATCTGTTCGGTCGGGTGCGTCAGTGGGACGGTCTGTGCGCGATTATGCGCAAGCCCGTCGACACGCCTGAGCTCGGCATCCAGATCTTCCGCGGTTACGTCGTCGCTGGGCAGTACTTTGTCGGCTCATGGCGCGCATTTACGAAGGACCCGACTTCGCTGCCTCTGGAAGGCCCGTTCAATACCAGCCGCATAGAGACCTAGACGGAAAGCGGCTCCTCTTAAGCATCCCCTCTGCATGCAAGAAAATCGATGCTCTATAAGCCATTACAGACGAGCTGAACCCAAAATTATATTCGTAGCAAACACGAGAGAAATGCCACACCTGATATTTATCGTTTTCTCCAAGGACATCACCCCGGGGGAACGTACTGATATACATGTATTCTCGTTATACTCACCGGACTTGTTGTCATATACACCAATCCTTCTGTGCTTGTAGCTTGTGCTGTGGATACCCTTCTTACTAGTGGATACCTTGTCTTAGGGCGCATCTGTTCGTGTATACACATATTATTGACTCTACTGTATTGCTATTTTCCCTATACTCTCCTTTCAGTTGCCTTACAAGCAAACTTCCGTCAGATCGGGATATTTACAAACCTGTTTGCCTGTTATCGTAAAACATTGCTTTGAACAAGCGTTCAATGAGAGTCCGCTACCGGTGCCGGAGGCGAATGTAGCGGGGATCCTAACATGGGAACGAAGAACGTAGCAATGATACGTTCGCTACTATCATTGATGCTGTTATGCGTACACTTCATCCAGTGGAGAGACTACATTGTTGAGATACCAGGGAAACCTCGAGCAACGTGTCAATATTCTTGAGCCCAAGAAATATGTACAAGATCGAACATGACGTAAACAAATACGGAAGTTCAAGAAAAGGCTGTTACCAAAACGATCATGCGCATCCCGCTGAACTTTGGGACACCTGCTACCGACTACAACTAGGTCTGAGTACAAAGATGACGATGCCCTCACAGTGTTACGGCCAGGACAACAAAATGCGTCCCGGACACAATCCGCACAGAGTCACCTTCCTGGTATCCAGTAGGTCTGATGTGAGCGACTAGTCGAAATGATCATGGACCGGCACGCCTATACCAAATAGTGGTTGGATATCGGCAGTGCTTGGGAGACTTGTAGATTCCTGTGTTTCGCGCCTTGAGCATATCGACGGGCGGCATATTCAGACCAAGCGAACAATTTGTCATGCATTATCGGCAGTTTGTTTGGCAATGGGGGCTCTATATAATCTTCTTCTATATCCAAACGACCAGTCGTGGTGAACACAATTTTCTCGGGGGCGGGCAGCGCTGGGGAATAATGGTCGAGCCTAGCCATCTGGTCATCTTGGACGATAGAGGCGGAGTCGATTTGATGTGAGTATTGGGAGACAATCCAGCGTATATGGGTGTTTTGCTCTAGGCCATCTACGCTATCGCGTCGAACTAGATGAAATTCAAGAGTGAAGAATTGGTTATGCACGGTGATAATCCCTATAATTGTCAAGATCAGGCAACACAAATAAGACATGATTAACTGGACTCACAGGTATTTGGATAGAAAGCCCGGTTTATTCCCATGTAACCGTCTCCCTTGGTGCCTTTATCACCGAAACTGCAACAACGCCCTATGTATACAGCAAGACGGCCGTCTTCGTTTGAAAGACCAGGGAAGTCCGTATCAGAATAGAACGGGATGGGAATGGTCCAGTACCACAGCATCGGCCAGATCGCCGTGCATTCCTCCATCCTAACAGACTGGAGCCGATTGAGCCTCCTGCACGGAGGGGATTCTGAGACTGTTTTCCAGCTGATACTCCACCAATGGATCACCGACAATGCAGGGAGAGAGGCCATGATGCGCAGGAGATCCATTGACGATGGGAATGCATATGAAGCCAGCCGAAGATAGGATAAGTGCTCGAATCCCATCAAGGACCCTGCCAGTAATCGAGGGGCAACAGGGTGAGGGGAATGGTTCTCCACGGAGCTTTTGTTGATTGCCATATGCGTGATGTGTGGTAGGAGATTGCTTAACCTTCGAGCTATGAGGTCGGCCCATTGACAGGTGTTCGCATTGGTTACAAGAACCTCAATCGATGACGCGTATCGACCAAGTAGACTAGACGGACTTCGAAGGCAATAGACAAGACTTTCGATATCTTGGGGAAGCCGTGTTGCCTTTATCACTACACGGCTGTATATCATGGGGGCGCACTGATTGAGCCAAGCGCGGCATACAAGAGCACACGAACTTGGCGGAGGACAGAGTAAGACTCCCCATTGACCTCGTTTCGTCGTCGATTCTAAGATAATAGGGTGGATTTCTATCGGTAAAATGACCGACGATGGCGGCGAGCCCATTGCACAACTAATGGAAAGGTGTCAGCGTACTATTCACATGAAGGCATCATACCCTACGAACTTGCGTTATATTGTATAAGACACGAAATGGGCAACTGGAGGCACTGTGTGGCTCCGTGCCAGTGAATGTAATATTGAAAACATCGAGAGAAAGTAGCAGTCCGAGAAATATCATCACAAGTTGAAAAAGGCTAACGGTGAGGCTAGTATGTGGAACCTTCCCACGCCACAATGCCTACCACGGCCTCCTTATACAAGCACGTGCCGTGCCGCTCCTGTACGAGACGCATTTCATAGAGTCGTGCTTTCAAAGCAGTTTCTCATAACAGTATTGAATGCATGATATACGTGGAAAAACATATCGTGTTGTAATGCAATTGCAACTTGACTCGGTGCAACGAATAGTAAAGGTCGCATGACGTGTAGTAGCTTTATACTACTAGATATATCTTGTAACTAAAAGTATGGATGAACAAGACCTGACGTATCCTTCAACCGCTCTATATTACGCGGAGGATCTCGATGGTCGACCGATTGACAAAATGATCATGCCCCGTATTCCGTCAGTTCCATCTCACATGTCCTTATATCGGAAGGTGGGGCGATTCGAATCGAACTAGTCGTCCTGCTGTGTGTTGTGGGGACGTCAACCAGCATTCCCAGCTTCAATTTCCTGAAAACTCTGCATGCCATGACGGTGCTCAAAGCGTAGTTAGGAACAGTGAACACCGCATGCAAGATCGGGGAAAATGAGGGGGCGATAATGTTGATGGTGGTAAATATGTTCATTCCCACGGTGACCCTATAATCATACGGGTCATTATTACGCACACCAGTAGTTGCAAACCGGTAGGTCACTTACAAGTAATACAACTGGCCGGTCTGCAATAGCAGCCTGGACATGTGGCTGAATCCATCTCCCCACAAGAACGCTCTAATACGGGACGTCCATCTGCCATTTACGGTGTGGAACGCGAGCATCCGATGACTTATGGCAAGAAAAATGAGGCTATCGCCAACGGTTGAGATGATAATGCCAAGCGACCCAACCACTTTTGTGCCGGACTCTATGCATTTCTGTGTATCGCCGACGTGGAACCCTCCCGGCGCGCCTCTGATCCCTCCGTACAGACTCCCCGCACAGCTGGCAAGCCATATAGCGGTGAAGACAAAATTTATGGATCTTGAATTCTCGTACACCGCCCTTAGGCGAACGAGCATCAAGTATGTGCCGGCCGGATATGCCACCGAATTGGTGATGCCGATTGCGAGTATCCAGTTGGTACAATCGCGGACGCGCCCAACTATTTCCGATTATTGAGCAGGTCAACACATATTGGACAAGACAGGCTCACCGGAGAATATTGTTGTGAACAAAATAGAAATGAAAGATGATAAACTATGAAAACCTTGAGAGGGATCTTTGCGTCAAAAGAGAACGAACACCTACCGAGCCATAATATAAACCAGAGTCACAGAGTTGAACTTCCGAGAGCCAATGATCAAACATTCCTCGTCCAGTGTGATCAGGAAATCCCACACCCATGCCTATATCGGCGGCATTATTAACAAGCGTTGTACGTAGAATCCGTGAATTACTTACCGCAAGGATAGCAATCAACAGGTAGTCCGTTGCTTGTAACTGTTGTGCTGTATCTACTGGGAGCCACGCTAGAGGATTGGTGGTACTGGTATTGAGCGGTTCAACGTCGAGAAGCATACTGGTATGTGAGAACTGGGGGCAGTATTGCGTTCGATATATAGGCCACAGTAGTATGGATGCAACTCTGACCCACATGATCGGCATGGTGAGGTGTCGACACTTGTGTTGAATCTGATCAAGAATAAAGATATATGATGCAAATGCTAACGTCGATGCCTCGCTGGACTGTCGAAAAGCACAGGAGGAACAGTACATCCACCCCGTACATGGATAATTGGGCTCTTGCGCCACTGTAGGCTGGTCATTGCTTGGCTGTGGCTATACGGCAGGGAAGAATTAGATGTCACTGCGTCACATCGTGCGTGGGTCATGAACAGAAGGAGTGATCTCGTATTCGAAGATTGATGAAGACTTAATCTAAAGTGGTACCAACTCGACCATTTCTGGATCACATTTCTTGTTCCATCTCATTATTGGAGAGATAAGCATGAGACGTGTCATAGCAGAATTTAATGGCCGTGATAGCGCTGCGAAGGGAACCAGAGAATACTTACTCCGTCGAGGGCGAGACAGGATAGACGGAGTTGTGGAGGAAGCGAGGGCAGAGTGCTCACATCACGGCATCGTCCATCCACTTGCACGGAAACGCACGCGGGCGATCAAATAAAGATGGGGTGCTCAAACCTACGGAGCATAACGTTATTGGTGGTATGGATGGAACATGCAAGAACCGACCTTACGGGTCTGGCTTCCTCAGAAAGAGACCGAGCACCGGCCTGCCTACAGAGTAGAAGAAAGTATGCTTGGTATCGCCACTGGGCTGACTGTGAAAACCGTGTTGCGCGTACGGAAACCACTTATCTGACAAACAAAACACACGCGAGCAAAAAATGTCTGACCAGAAACCCAGTGTTATCTGAACGCTGATTTATCGTGCGATAACGAATTCGGATGCTTGTGGTATGCGTGTATGGTGCTCGATATGATACATGAAAAAATCAGTCGTTCTTGCACGCCACGAAGCCGTCGTAGCTGGCGGCACCGGTATGAGTAACGACGCTGTAAATCAAGACGCGTTAGCAACTAAATAACACCATCATCGGAAAAGATACGTGCGCGCAGTAAGTACCGCTGGAGGTGAAGACGACACGGTCCGTACCAGGGGAAACATAGTGGCTCGAGGTCGAAGTGTAGATCTCGCCGTTCGGCATGATAGGGAACTAGATTGGATTTCACCCTTAATCAAGGAATGGTTAGGATGTAAATATAGACTACTCACTTCATACCACGGACCGTTACCGCTGCACCACAGAGTGATGTCTTCGGACGACTCACTGCACAGTAAAGTCAGTGATTAGATACTTTCAAAAGGAATATGATAGTTCTGACGTACTCGTAGTACTGGTGAGGGTAGTCATCTACAAGACATGACAAACGCATTAGTCCACTGGCCCGTTCATGAAACGTACATGGAAACATACCAGGGGATTCACCGTCTTCCATGTCCTCCACACCGGCGTCGATAGCAGCTTCGATAGCAGACACACTGTAGCGATTGTCGCCACACGTAACAGTTCCCGAGGGAAGGGCACGGGGAGAGGGTGCAGCAATCACAGCCACGGCTGCGACAGCCAAGAGAGAGAGGACTTTTACGAGCATCGTCGATTGCAGAGGATTTTTGTGTTGCGGAGGAGGTGAGTTGCAGATCCTGCAGACCGTCGTATTGGCAGGAAGGCTTTATGTATCCTTCATTCACAGTGGAAGCGCTTCTTGGCTGGCACGTTGGATAACGGCGAACCTTGCCGACGAGCATGGAATGGTCGGCGGTACGATTGGGCTTGCATGGATGCAGAAGGACGTCTGCCGAACTGTGGTCGAACATGCTCGAGCATATTATCCAGTTCGTGCCGAACGCGCAAAATAGCCAGTCACCGGAAGAATTGAACCTGAACGCACATGTTCTGCAGACGACGAGATCACGATAGGAGTATGTTAATGCACAAAATCTTGACAGCCATATGGACCACAGCGATTAAGAACAACGGTCGCGAAAGATGCGCTATCACGGGGTAGATTGCTGATGTTAGCTGGCGCAAGGAGTGTAGGCGGGTGCAAACCTACCAGCAGAGAAGTAACGGCGACCAGTATGTATCGTAACAAGTGCGGCTAGAGCACTCTACACGTTCTTTAGTCCACAAACGGGCCATAATTATCCCTGTCGAAGCTCTTAAACGTGCAGAGACCCAAAGACGACCTTATCACGTTCGTCGCGTGCACAATGCGGCTCGCAAGTCCCAGTTGATGTGCACACGCGACTCGCGATATTGCAGTGGATAAACTCTGCTCAGCGGCGTGTTAGTCGCTTCTACTTGCACATGGAAAAGCGGTAATAGAAGATATGATGACGCACATGAGGCTCCGCGGACGCATAATGACCATGCGCTGCCGAAGGCGAGTCCACGTTGTTAAAAACTTGGATCACGCGGCGCTTACTTCTGATCGCAAGTGTCGCGGACCCCGAGGACTGATCTCTTGCATACACTCCGGAGGCGGTTGAGAGGCCATACAATGCTGACCAGTGTCATGAAAGAGAGGTTGGACGAGAGAGCAGAAGAGGGCCGAATAACGCAAAATCTCGCCTGGAGGTGACAACAAAACACTGGCATAAGAATACCATCGCAATGTCAACGTTCTTCTATGTTTCGATTCCTAGCACGACTTCTACTACATCACAACTTCTTTAAATCAGCCAATGAAGACAAATTCGAACAACGCACAATTGAATCATTCGGCGAGACGAGGCATAGAATCTTCTGGATCCATTAGGGTGTTCTTCGTTAGTGAATTACGACGGTGACAGAGCGAAGGTCGTGAGCATCGAAAATAGCAGATGTACGCCTAGTGCGAGGCGCTCCAGGAGCCCTGGTCCACGATCTTCGTCCTCAGGAGGACCCTGGACACCATACGCTCGACCGCCGAAGTGGCCATAAGGAAGTGGAAAGCATTACATAGCCAGCACAGCGAGAGGGCCATACAATAATTAGTCTAACGCTTGCGTCGCTGGGGCAATAACATATGTCGTTCGCTACACGAGAAGATTAATAATCGGAAGACGAGACCGTGTAATGGCTTACGGAGCTGGTAATCATCTAGTCCATACATCTAGTCCATCTATTTCAAGGCTGAATTTGGTAGCGCGGGTCCCATATACATTCAGTCGAACTGAAGCACACGTTTCGCTCGCGCAGATACTCGTCCTAGCACCGTACGTTCTACGTCTCGCTTTCGAGACGTACGACAGCCGATGCTTATCTCCAGGACTTTTCGGTCCGAATCCTCCAGCTCGTGAAGAATTCCAAAGCTTTTACGCGGGGAATCCAATTCTAGATGGGCGATAACCTCGTCCAGTCTCTGCCAGTCCAGCGTGTGCACAACGCCTAGTACATATGGGACTTCAGCAAGTGCCGCCCAGCGAGGATTTCCGAAAGCTATGTGAACCCGGTGGATACTGTCTGGGCTGCTGCCAGGTAATGCCGTCCCGGTTGAGTGAGAATCGGACCGGGAGGCAGAATCGGAGGCGAAGGACGTGGTGGAGAGCGGTTCTGAAGGCGGGATCGACAGGGACGAGAAGCCACACGACGGAGACGGCAAGGTGAGCAGCAAGTCGATCAGCCTGGTCCATAAGCATTGGTTAACGTGTAACGCTGCAGGGCTCATCTTCAAGGGAACCGTGATGTGCAGACTTCGAAGCGACGTGCAGATGGCAAGAGATGGGAGATTAACGTGACGGAAGAGCTTCTCTAAATCATAGATACCTTTAGGTCAAATTCTTGAGTATCCAACAAATTTACGCACCGATGTCGGTTTCCGGCGGGTCCCACGAGAACCATCGATCTGGTAAGTCGATCTGCAGGTGCTCGATGACAGGACCAAACGCGGCAAGATACTCATCCACGGCGAGCATGTCATCGAGTAGGATGTTCGTGAAGTGCACCCTACGCTTTTCAGTGGATAGATTTGAGTTAAGAGGGGGGATGAGCGATATAAGCTGAGATCGATGACATGCAGCATGCCAAATGGACGCGACGCTCAACTCAGATATTGCAAGGGCGACGTCGGGTAGGGTCGAGGGGTCGATAGATAGTATGTGCACGAATTTGAGCTCATCGATATGGCTGAATAGTCGCAGAAGGGCCGGTAGCGAGTCGCCGCTGAAGCGCGATGCTTCCACTACGAGTTGTGCAATTGTCGATTTCGTGGAGGACTCGGAGGAATGACCAGACCTAGTGTCACTATGACACAAGTTTAAGCCTTGTAGACTCACGCTCCGTAAACCTGCGAATGATCCCAACAGCTCCCCCAACATCTCCACGTCGAACGACCAGATGGGGGAGCCGAAATTGCGGCATTCCACGCGCAGGTCTTGCACATAGCGCGACAGACGTTTTGATTTCAGGAATAGACGAAAGAGGATGGCGAGCTCTGCACAAGGATCAGGACGAAACTCGTCCTGGAAAGGATAATACCGCAGGTGTACAGTGAGAATCGAGAAAAGGTGAAAGGAGCTTGGAGCAAGCCAAGACGAGCAGACAGTTGAACAGCATGATAAAGCCTGTTTGTCGTTGTGCAGATAGTCAATTATGTAGTCGATAAGCTCTTGAGGGAGCTTGGGCAGGCCTGCCTGCATGACGATGGTGGACGTAGACAGGAAATGAGCAGAAATAAGAAAAGGATAATACTCTAAGCGTCTATCATTTGATGGCAGGATCCTCCTCGGACATAATCGCCGCCACGGATAAGTTCAAAACCGAAGTGCACTCGCCCAATTACTGTACTTCTGTCTTGAACTTGTCTGTTGTCTTTCGAAGGTTGCAGCCTACTATTTAACGACACTGAAATTGCGTCAAATACTTGCGACATAGTACTACAGTTTAGTGGTCTAGACGGTCATCATCAAAGCTATCTTCCAGCGGCTGTAATACGTGCACGGCTGAGTCGGTCAGTGTCATCCTTGCTAAGTGGACGAGTCTGATCACGCAATTACAGTAAACGAAGTAAGTGCATTGCACTTCGACCTTCACAATTTAAGCCCGGATTCTAACGTTCTGCAATATTCGCAAGCAATTTGAACCATGATCGTATGTATGACAGTCATGTGGCCAAACATACCACAAACTTCCCATCCTTCAAGTCTCCACCATGATTCTACTTGCACGCTTCGCGTCTCTGAACTCTAGCTTTCACGTAACATCGACCCTTCCCCGAACGTTGAAGCCGAGAATATCTGATACATATCTTAGCGCCCAAGGCTCGGCAGTATCGGATGCTCGGATACGACTCTTGCAGAACGATGTATTTGGACACTATCCGCTGCCTACAAAACAGCATTACCTGAACTTGCAACTAGCTGCATCTTGTCTCGATACACAAGGACGCCCCAACTTCCTAGATGACAGTATCCACTGAAACAAGTTCTCCTGTGAGGTCTTTGACCGAGCTGATCGCAGTTCGAGCCCGTAAGGACTCTTGCATTTTGTTTGGAGTTGATGTCTGAACTTTCCCTGTGTATCACAGACGATGATGCCAAGAAAGTCGCGATCTATGCCAGCGACGGCTTGACGGGTGATACATTGCAGCCCCTCACGTTAGTCCCTATTCTCGAGCCTCATGTTTTGCAGCCTTGGCTGATCTTTGCGCAAAGATATCTACAGCTTTTGCGTGCAGTCGATCGATTATGCTATCATTATTCGCGTCTTGGTCTTACGCTGGTGAACTTCTGCGAGCAGAGATCACCGATGACCAAAGGCGAATACGTCATCGCGGTCCTCACGCCGTCCGGCGTCGACCTTATCCTCCTAGAACTGGCCCTTTGCAAACTTGGTGCCAGTCCTCTGTTAATTTCTCTCAACAATTCCACCGAGGCAGTCGCCCACCTGTGCAGAACTACCTCTGCCACCCATCTTATATATCATACCTCCCGTGTCCCCACTGCGCTTGAAGTGCAAGAAATCCTGAGGAACGACAAATACAAAATACAGCTCATTGAAGAAAGGCGTTTCACGCTATGGGGTGCCGATGGCGTAGATCAGGAAAGATGGAATACACCTCCGTTTTCGCCTGTTCTACAACCTGAAGACGAAGAGACAAGAATCGCAGTGATACTGCATTCTTCCGGTTCAGTGCGTTATTCCAGTTACTCCTGTTATCACTGCTGAGACCCACGCTTTTTTCGGACGGAAAGACAGGATTCCCGAAGCCCGTGTACACGTCCCATTGTAGACTGTTGGCCAACTTAGGCCACTCTGTTGCTCAAGCAGGACTCAGTACTCTTCCTCTCTACCACGGCTTCGGCTTTTTCTCGACGTAGGTACCTATCTTCTGATGCATCGGTGGTTGCTAAGTTCCTGCGGTATATGACAGCTTGCGCCTCGTGTACAACGCGGTTCCTGTCGTTCTTTTCCCACCTTCCTTGCCCCTTACTGCGCACAACATCTGTGAGGTTGTTTCTTCTGCGCCGATCAAGTGTGCACAGCTCCTCGCTGTGCCGTATGTTGTAAAGGTGTGTATGCGTATGTTGTACTCAGTTGTGCTCAGAAGCCCTTATGACTACGGTGCTTCATACTCGTCAGCTCCTAGCTGAGACCAAAGAAGGCATTGCAGTTCTCCGCACATTCAACATTGTCAACTTCGCTGGAGCAGCGCTTCCGGTGGGTGATATTCCCATGGGTATTTTTAGAGTCTGCGACGTTAAGACGTTCGGCATGATCTTAGGACGACCTTGGTGATCGCCTCACTGAAGCAGGCGTAAACCTTGTTAGCAGTTACAGCAGCACGGAGGTGCGTTTCCGCGTACTCTTGGCCGGGTAAACATCAATAGCGGCTGACTTTGATACGGCTCATGTTTACACCAATAGACAGGCAATCTCCTTAACTCTCATCGCGACTTTGCGATTGACAAAGCATGGAACTGGTTACGTCCCTCCCCGGCGGCCATACCTTATCTTTTATTCGAGCCTGCCGGCATTGATGCGGACAACGCATCAGTGTTAGAGTTGGTCGTCAAAGATGGATACCCCTCCAAGAATGAGTCGAATCGCCCAGATGGATCATACGCCACAAAGGATCTATTCATCCGTCATCCGAACAAGCAGAATTGGTTCAAGTATGTTGGAAGACTAGACGATACCATCGTATTGGTTTCCGGAGAGAAAACAAACCCATGTAAGCATTTTTGACTCTCGATGACTTGCGCTAATCGTGAAATGCGGGCTGTCTTTTCAGTGCCCATGGAGCTCACTATTCGTGGCGAGACGCCATATGTTGCTGAGGCAATCGTCTTTGGCTCCGGCCGCCCGCACGTAGGGTGCCTCCTTCTTCCATCCGAGGCTGGGAAAGATCTAGCGCAATCTAGAGAGGCATACCTGCATGCCGTTTGGCCCGCTATTGAACGCGCTAATGCCGCTGCTCCAAGCCATTCCCGCATTGTGCGCGACATGATCGAGATTCTTCCGTACGGGACTGAGGTACCAGTTGCGACAAAGTTGACCATTCTTCGACCCGCTTGTTACGCCAAGTTCAAGCATGTTATAGGTCCGCTGCTTCATATTTGGGGTCGTTTTGGAGGCTAATTGACATTCTTAAGACGCTGTTTATGAACGATTTGAAGCTGGTGTTACCGACAACATCAAGCTCAGCCTCTCGAAAGAAGAACTCGAAGATTATCTTGTCAATCTCGTACATCAAGTCATTGGCCGTAACAAGTCCCAGACTCCGGATCTGACAATTGCGAGGACTACCGATCTTTTTGCGTTTGGAATGGACTCCCTGCAAGCTACGCAACTCCGGAATTTCTGTCAGAGAGATTTGCAGCTCAATGGCAGGAGCCTGGGGCAGAATTGTAAGCAGAACACTGATGTCCTGAGTTGCAGGTCGCTGATCACGATACGATGCACAGTTGTGTTTGAACATCCATCTATTGAGAAGTACGTTGTGCTTCAGTCTGACCGCTGGATCTACATCTGACTATCTCTAGAATGTCAGCGTACATCCGCTCTGTTCAATCCGGGGGACAATCAAGCTCAGAGGAGTCTGAAGCTGCTCAGTGTCGGCTGATGGAGGCACTGGTGACTAAATGGACTAGTGAAATCGATGTCAAGCATATCACCGCCTCAGACAGCACCGCGGTCGAACAAGTGTCGCAGTTTGTGGTGTGTATCTGTGCCACTGCCCCCCCTACTGGTTCGTTTCTGAGATATGATTCAGGTTTTGACAGGTGCAACAGGGTCTCTTGGAGCACATTTACTGTATCGACTCGTTCAATCCCCATCCGTTGCCAAAGTAGTCTGCCTTTCACGCGCCAAGTCACACGCAGAGTCTCTCGTACGAGTCAAACATTCGCTTGAGCGACGAAAGCTCGCACTCACTGAAGAAGAAATCGAATCAAAAATTGTGTCATATGCATCTGATCTACCGGAGGAGAAGCTTGGTCTGTCCCAGCAAGAATACGAGGAGATCTCCGCTCGAGCTACCGCCGTCATCCATGTAATATCTCAGCATTTGACTGCCTTCAGTGCCGTTCTGACACTTCTCTGTATTAGAACGCGTGGCCTGTAAACTTCAACCTCTCCCTCGAGTCCTACGACAGTCACATTCGTGGGGCCGTCAATCTTCTTAGTCTATGTCTTCGCCGCAATACTTCTGGCGATCTAGCACGATTCTATTTCTGCTCATCTGTCAGCACGTGCCACAGAAGTTCGTCGGCAGTGATTCCTGAAGATTTTCCGTCGATTCCGGAGACTGCATCTGCTACTGGGTATGCTCGAAGCAAGTGGGTTGTGGAGAAGATATGTCAATACGTTCAGAAGGCGGCAGAACCTACGATCATCGTCGGCGTACTTAGGTTAGGCCAACTGGTCGGTGATACTGAGCAGTGCGTAGCCTTTACCTACGATATCAACCAATCATTGATTCAAAATACTTCTAGTGGTATTTGGAACGAAACTGAATCGTGGCCTCTGATGTTCCAATCCGCATACACGATCGGTGCTCTTCCTCGGCTCGAAGAGGTGCGAACCTACTTCTGATGATATGAGCTTTGTCCTATTGATTATGAGCAGAAGCTGTCGTGGTTACCAGTCGACGTGGCCGCAAAAAGCATAATTGAGATCGTTACAGGCTCACCCGCTTACCCTATAGGGTCTCAATGTGCCGTATACAATGTCCTGAACCCCACTCAGGTGAATTGGGACACCATTGTTGACGGCCTGAAGCGAGCCGGGGTCAAGTTCGATGTTGTTTCAGCTGCGGATTGGATAGACAAGCTTGAAAAGAGCGATCAGGATGCTCGACGCAATCCAGCGATCAAGCTGCTGGTGAGTTGCAGTCTGTCTGAGTTTGCAATGATCTGATTGATATTTTTGCACAATTTAGCCTTTTTACAAAGCAAGGCTTGAAAGAGAAAATACTGGAGCAATGAAGCTTTTCAGTTCTGAACATGCGAGGGCAGTATCACCAGCTCTTCGCTGCTGCCCACATCTAGCTCAGAGCGATGTTCTGAAATGGATCAATCACTGGCAAGAAACGGGTTTCCTAGGAAGTGAAGGGTCTGTCCGACTTTGAATCATGACTTGCGTAAATTTGTTTGTTCTTCGTATTGCGACGTCTTTTGCGAGGAGTGATGCTGCTGTATGATCAATCCTCGATAATTGCAGCAACTGTCAATAAAATTATTGTCGACGTCGACGTCGATCAGGTTGGGCGTCTAAATATCACCGGGTAGTCTCGTTCGAGGTCGTGCTCGTACTTAGCTGCCTACCATGATCTTGCCACGAAATTCACCCGTCGTTATCGCATCATAAAGTCAAAGATTTTACGAACGAAATAGCCTCAGCGGTTCATTATTGTGATATACGATGTCAATAAGAGGCTCACCGACCTCTTTCGAGTTTAGGGATACTAGACGAAGTTCTGCTACACGAAGGCATTGCTTACACAATCTGGCCGAGGTAATTCATCTTAGTTCTAAGATTATGATTGAGATGCTCGAAAAGCTCAACATTGGTTGCGTGTTGTCCCAGATCTACTTTTGTGCAGTACGTCTTCTGCGCTGAGCTCGTATATGATTGACTTTCACATATACATATGCAGCTCACCCTCAAATATCCAATTCTGAATCCACGAGCTCTCCGCGAACTTATGCATGACGGTGGTATCCATGAGTCACGGTACTGATCATTTTCAAATCGATGGGTTACCCGGAAAATGGCGGATTTCTGTTGTGTCTCGCAGTGCGAAGCTGACATATGCCGTCTCATACAGCTCTCACGAATGTAGGTCTTCAACACAGGAATCTACACATCTACACAGGTCTACGAAATCCTTCGAAATGGCTGTGTCCAGACGCCAAGGCGTGTAACAAGGCGCCAGGTTACGATAGTCTAATGCTCTATCAAGATGTAATCGCTTCACCGCCTGATCATATCGCGCACTGCATCTTCGCGCTTTCATCGAAGTGGGATCCTCTTAAGCAGCAAAGGTCTATCGAGTACACTTCAGGACCATCCCTCCACTAACATCATGTCTACAGGGGATACGTTCTCCGCTCCTGAAGTCTACCGCAAGCAGCTTAACAAACACGCATGGCTTGGTCACGCTCTATGGCATCCCAAACCGGATGCTACTGGAGAAGTTCAGATTGGGGATGTCGGCTTCTTCCATGAAGGCGCTTTCAAACGACTCTTAATGTCCTCAACAACGACCCCGACGACCCAAACTTACCCCAACCCTTTGAGCCATTAGTCTACGACGCTGGACGGTTGCATGATGAAAGAGAACGATGCGTAGACTCCGGTCCACTGGAAAGTGAATATGTCAAGACGTCAGCTGTTCGAGTCAGCCTCGCAGCGTGAGTATTCTCTCTACGTGTTTCAATATCGATCTGATCTCTTCCGACAGCGATGCCTTATCGGCAGTCAGAGCAGGCATCGGATGCAGCTTTCAATGTCAAAATCACGATGGAGCGTTGTTATATCTGAGCCATCCAGCGAACCGGCTTTGCATATGCCCGAACAAAGTATTCACAACTTATATGCTGAAGCATCATAGTAGTTGGCAACAATTTGCCGCCGATGCGACGCTCGACTTGCGACCCGATGATATCGTCCTGGTGAGAGGCTGGGTGAAATCCTCAGAATGGGCGGTCACCGCATTCCAAGCATCGTCTCGGGGTAAGAACGCTTTCATTGAGGGAGGTATCAGCGCAGCACATGTGGGGCTCTCATGTCATTTTGGGCAATACTCCGGTATGATGAAGGCGGCAAACTCAGGGCCTGTAACCATCGCAGACATAGACAGTCCCCCAGCTCTCCTGCATAGCACCTCTTCTCCTCTCGGCGCTCCTGGGCCTGCAACTCAATGCATATTCCTATGCTACTACAAGATCAAGTACCGCCGCTTCCGTTTCCCGCCGAAGGTCATCAAAGCGGCAGCTGGGCCATCCAATCTACCTTCGGAAGGGCCTGGAGATCATGAAGTGGAACCAGTTGCCGCAGGCTCCACGCTTGAGCCAGCTGATGACATTCTTATAGAGACTGAAACAGGGCCTATACCCGTGAGGATGTTATTATTCTGCGTGGAGCGCTCGAGCTCAAGATATGTCTAACATCAGGAGTTCTACAGTCCGACTGATGCGGTCCTGGATTACATTCTTGAGGTAGGAACGACACACTGTTGCCATCCGACGCCATGATAACGGACGTGTACCTCTACAAGAATTCAGATGCAGAAGTTGCCATCGCATGCGAAGGGGATATTTCTTCCTTGTTTCCGGTCAGTGGTTAATAATTTAATCATCATATGTCTTTGGTTAATGTCGCTGGTTTCTCGTACAGGGACGCGAGGGAGAATGGCCTTCGGACTTGAAGGGCTATCTTGATGCCAATCTACCACTGATCCACGTAGACGAGAACAAAGGTACGTGTGTTCAGTTATTCATAACGGGCTTTACATCTCTTCTCTAATTGCATTTATAGCTGGTACGCTGTCGCTAGAAGCTGCGATTCGTCGCGAGCAACAGCACCGTAGAACCATAGCCGAGCAGCATCAAAGGATCGAGGAGGACTCTCTAGCACATGAAGCAGTAGAGGCGCCAGTAGAAAAGCTGGTTTTGCCGAATGGCAGAAGCCTACAATGGCTGGACGTCGTTCTGAAGGACGGTTCCACTGAGGGCGTCTCGATAAATTCGTTCTCGATATCGAAGAACGGTGAACGGATCGCCACCTGCTCCGACAATTATAGCATCAAATTATGGGACTTACATTCAGGAGAGTTCCTCCACGACTTCCTGGGTCATGAAGACTCGGTATATTCCGTCGCGTTCTCCCCCGACGGCGCAAACCTGGTCTCAGGTTCTGCAGATACCAACGCTATCATTTGGGACGTCGACAGCGTTGTGGCTGTCGCAACTCTCAGCGACCATACCGCTTGGATATGGAGCGCCGCTTACTCGCCTGACGCGAGCACCATCGCCACGGGTTCATTCGATCAGACCGTATGCTTGTGGGCACCCAACGGAGACAAGCGGCACACTCTGACTCACGACGCCCAAGTAACGCTACTCGAGTTCTCTCCAGACAGCAAGAGCGTCTTGTCTTGCGCTGATTCCACCGCCCACCTCTGGGACTGTGCCACAGGCAATCTGATATTCACGCTGGACGGTCATACAGGCACCATCTGGTCGATGAAGTTCTCTCTCCAGGGCGACCGAATCGTCACTGGATCGGATGACTGTACGAGCCGCGTGTGGAGCGCAGATTCAGGAGACGAGCTGGTTACTCTGCGCGAACATTCAGGCCCCGTGTGGGCTGTGACGTTCTCTCCCGACGGCAAGAGCGTCATATCCGGCTCGTACGATTCGACGATCGCGGCGTGCGACTCGTTCAGTGGAGAGAATCAGTACCACATCCGGGAGCGACCTTCGCGCGTGAGTTCGTTGGCGTACTCGAACGACGGGAAGTATATCGCTTCTGGAGATCAAGACAGTCTCGTTAAACTGTGGGATGCGCTTTCCGGGGCATTCGTTGCTGAATTCCAAGGGCATCGGGACAGAGTGAAGGCGGTACAATGGTCACCAGATGACAGGTCCGTCGTGTCTTCTTCCGATGACGGAGGTGTACGCGTCTGGAGTATCAGGGATATGCTGAGGTTGCAAGAAATATAGTGGGCTTGTCACGTGTGTTGCAAATCTTTGTACGATTAGTAAATACGGACAGTCAGTACAGCTATAAGCTAGAAATACAGCAAGTCTAGTAGTAATACAAGTGGGGGAATACTAAAGGTACACAAAGTGATAGGTATAAATGACCACGCAAGGTCTGCACAGTCCATACGAGGGTCTATGAGGCAACTTTGACATACCAAAGATGCGAAATGTTCATGTCGATACTATATCATGTCATGTAACGTTTAGCACGGAACGCTTTTGGTTGGTTGGTGAGTGGGGAACCCGGAGATTTGCCCACACAGTGTATGCACGTTTGCGTCTACCCAACAGTGGTAGCCACCGGAGCCTCGGGGTCGATCCTCGTCGCCATGAACGGGCCCTCGAGCGGGGGTATTGTGAGGTCGAAGGTGAGCAGCCGCCACGTCCCGACGAAGTGCTGCCCGCCGACGACGTACCCGCGGAAAATCTGCGTCGATAGCTGCGGGTTGTCGGGCGTGCTGATGATTGCGCACAGTCCGTCCCACGTGCGCACGCGCCCCCAAAGCTTGAATTTGTGCCAGGCCTGCGCGTGACGCGGCCATGTCTGTGATGCATGAATGTCAGTTCGTTAGGAGGAGCATGAACAGAGAAAGTGCGTACCTCGCCGGCAATGACAACGTCCTGCCAGCCCGGGCACGTTTTGTACACGGAATCGTGATCAGGATCGTCATTCGTCAAACTGCGCATCTCCTCTTCGATGAGCTCGTCGAGATTCAGGTGCGATGGCAGCGCGGCCTGCGTCTCCGTGTAGATTCTATGAAGCAGCTCGTCTGCCACTAACGACGCGCCAAGTTGGTCGTCCGGGGAAGTCGTGTTATCTCCGCGACGGCCAGAAAGCACCTGTTGCCGCTTCTCACAGACCACGCACTGCGCGTCTTCGTCATGAACCTTCGGGCACTGCAACGGCAGCTCCTGCTCTCCAGGTTCGTAGCGCGCGTACTCATGTACCGTGCCTTTCTTGACGGCCTCCAGACGCATTCCAGACTGCTCTCTTCTCCCCCTCACATTCGTCGTCCCATGCGGCCGACATTCGAAGTTCGGATACCACGCATGCCGTATACCATGGTTCACGGGTGTCCCCGGGACCCCGCCGTACGGCAGAGGCACACCGACGGAGAGGTACTCAGACATCGTGAACGAGATGGGAATGATGTTCATCTGCGGGTACCCTGGGACGTATTGCGGCGTGTCGAGCATCTCCTGATAGTGCGCAAAGTCTGGCATCTGGATGGAGAAACGGCGACGCGGACATAAGCTTTAGGTGCACATCAGAAACAGACACACACAGATCAGACACGCACCAAGGAACGACCGAAGTAAGTTCCCGTAAGGGAGCCAGGGGTATACGGCGTGCGGGTCGGGCCGCTGAAGCGTACGTCGAAGCAGTGTTGCCAGCGGGACCAATCGTGGTCGAACCTTACGCTCAGAAACTCTTGCGTCCACCAGTCCGCCGCCGACATGCGCGAAGCGGCCCCGTTCACGAGCGTGCGCTCCCAGCAGCCGAGACCGAGCGGCACCGCAGTCTTGTGGGCGTTGAACTCCACGAGATCGGCCTGTGTGGGGCGGACCCACGATTGTCCACCCGCCTGGGCGATCGCGGCCGCGCGCGTCTCAGGCCAGTCTGCCGGTGCGTGGATCGGCGTCGCCTCCGAGCGCGAGATGTAGATGAACTTGGCGGCGAGGCTGATGAGTGGCGCGGAGACGTTGATCGTCTGGCGGTATAACGTGTGCGTGGATACGCGAGAGCCTGCGGGCTTATACGCAGGGTAGGGACCGTGGGCGGTGACGGAGGTGAAGGGCAAGGACATGACGGAGTCGGCGGGTATGGGGAGCGAGAAGTAGTTGTCGGAGACTTGGAAAGGTTGATAACGGACAGGGTTGATAACGAAAGGGCGCACACGGTCCATGATGGCTTTGCGTTGCACCTCCGTCTCGGCCATGACTTCGTCTGCGAAGGATGAAGAGCACGGAGTAAGCAGCAGCGGAAGGGGAAGGGGACATAGCACGCACTGATATCCGTAGTGAACCACATCAACCACAGTGCGAGAGCGTTGGCAGTGGTATCCAGCGGCCACCCGTTCTGAGTAGTCTCCCACAGCCGCTGCCAAACGAACTTCTCAGCATACTTCTTCAGACCCGCCCACTCTATCAACTGCGTCGCATTCCTCCCATCGTTCTCCGACATCATGAAGAACGCATTCCATAATGTTTGTAAAGTGTCTGGGGCATACACGTCTCCGATCCGTACCGCCTTCAGCGTGGCAGAATGGACCTTGAGCTGTTCGGCTAGGCTGGACGTGTATGCAGCACAACGGCCAAAGCGCCGACGAGCAGCCGAAAAGTCAAACTTAAAGCGAAAGATCCTGGCATAGAGGTTGGGGCAGGCGGCGAACGATAGCGCGTCGTTGATCTCTCGACAGGTCAGCAAGAGGGGAACAAGTTCCTTCGGAGGACCTAGGGGGTCGACGGTATACGCCGCCACGTCCTCCAGTACGTTTCTAGGCAATCTGTAGATGATCGAGCGTTGGCTCTGCATGGCGATACGGGGAGAGATAGCGTGGTGGTAGTGGAGAGGAAGGCAGCTGGAAGAGAGAGGGTGTCAGCGGAAGGTTGGGGGACGCATGTCTGACTTTAAGAATGTGTCGGGGCTCGGAATTTGAGACGCCTAGCGAAGAGTTTACGAAGCTTGTTTGGACAGACGGAGGTGGTGCAAGAAAAAGGCGGAGAGAGGATTTAGTGTGCAGCAAGTGGTGATGCAGCTTGGATTCACACGTTCATCTCCCCAACTCCCAGCGCTAGCAATTGATCTGAGATCATTGACCGGCGACTTACAATATGTCACTAGGCAGCCAACGCAGCGACGTGTATGGCGTATAGGCCTCGAATCTGGAATATGAAAAAACGAAGTGAAATAAGAGACAGCGTTGGACGAGGGTGAGAGAAAGAGCCCGCGCATACTGTTTGTCTTTGGGATCGTCGCTGGTGGTTGAATGGAAGAAGGAGGAGGCCAGGAACGAGCTCGCAAGGAACGAGTGAGGAGGATTGGACAAGATACCATCAACGCTTGATCGGCTCGACCGTCTATGGGCGCTAACAAATTGATGCCAGCAGCCTCCTTCCTCTTTGGGGACCTATCCGAGCGCCCGTTCCCGCGACGGTATCAACGACTACCAACGGCTAGATACCGACAGACAAATCAGCGCGAAGACACGAATGAGAAGACACCGATGGGAAACAACGCGCACCCAGCACAGCTTGGCTCACGACAACACTCGAGTCGCGAGCGGAAGGCCGAGATCCCTGCGTGGGGGTCGGATCCCTGCGTGATAGAGATATCCTGGCACTGCAGTTACATTTTCATGACCCATAAACTCGGAAAATGCAATGTACGTACGTACAACCTGCCATATTGCCGCTCTCCCATCACTGATATATGCACGTCCTCCTCTTCGCTCTCCCTCTTCCGCAGCCGTCTGGGCCGCGGACGCACCACCGAGGACTGCCCGACGTCCCGATCAGTCACCGTGCCCTCCTCCCGTCCTTCCAGACAATGTTCGATATTCGATGCGGCAATGTTCGATACATCCGCGGCCCATGGTGCGCAGATCGCCGCCGCCTTTCTCGCTAACTGACTCACCAATATTTAATACCCGGGCGCTCGGGCATCACAGCAGCTTGTCATTGGCGCGTCCTTCAAGTCTCGTAAGGCGGCGGCAGCCAAGCTGGCGGCAACAGCAACGGAGGTGACTTCGATGGGTCGACGCCGTCCTGGCGGCTTCGACCGCTGTCCGCCGAGCCGTGGTCGTGGCAAGCGCAGGAATTTCGGGACTCGACAAGCCGGATGGACACACCGGCTTCTCATATCCAATGGCACAATGACGCACACGGCTGCTTCATCGCATGGGTCTTGTGAGCCACGAGAGGTCCGTTCCCACTTCCCACACATAACCGAGTGTGATAGAAGCCGGACGAGCTGCTGGGGATCTCCGCGCAAAAACTCCCAGTCCGAGGATATGCGTGCCTCCCATGGCCAGTTGCGCTTCGTTTGACATGCAAACGCCGCGATCTTGGGATTCGACTGATGGGATGTGCCTCGGCGGACGTGCCATCCTCTTCCCGTCCCAGCCTCTCAGATGGAGGGTACCGTACGCAGGTCTCAAGCCGATGCTCCAAGCGAGGTCATCATGCTAATTGATTGCAGATGCAGATGGACGAGGATCGAGGTGGAGCTCGAGCGTATAGTCGCCGGCCTCCGGTCTTGTTATTACGCTATACTATGAGAAAAATGAGCATTTGAGGAACAAAGCAGACTGATCCAGGAACTTACCATTAGAAACTTGACGGAGTTTTGTACAAGGGGCGTAGAGGGAAATGCCCGTGGCCCCGTATAACAAGTATCACCGCCTGTGAGAAGGCGGGAGTTGGAAAACCCTATGTATAGACGAGCCATTCGTCGACGCATGCGGTTCGGTATGCCCCATAAGCAAGCAAGCAGGGCAAGTGTCAGGGGCGCATGAAGGTTGAACTCGTCCCCTCCACGCTTCAAATCCAGGGCAGAACGTTGGAACTTGCCGATCCTCCGATCGCAGTGGCGAGGTCGCACAGGGCGGGTAACACCTAACACAATTGAGTTGACGCACAATCTCTCGTAAACGCGACCGTTTGCGCAATGGCACGAGGGAGATGTGGCATGAGAGTTTCCGAGTTCCACACCAGGTATTGAATCTTCATCATTGGCAATGGCCACTCCAGGCTCCAGACTCGCAGCAGGACCCCCGAGCCAAAGCTATTGCAAGTCCCCCGTTTATGCCGGGACGCTGCAGTCGGGTCTCGATGTGTAATAGGACAAGCGCAGGGTAACCCGAGCGCGCATATGTCGCTACAACTACACCGTTGGTCGGACGGATGGTAAGTAAAACGTACATAACGAGAGGAAGCGACGGATGACTCACTCTTCGCGTCTGTTTATGACGTCTCTGCTGTACCCTTGCTGTACCCCAACTTCCCTCTACCATCGCCTATACGCGGACAAGGCAGTTTCCGTTATATCAAGGAAGGAAGCGCGAGGTTGCACGTGCCAAACCTCACTGGAAAGTACACCGTTGGTCAGACGGAGGATAGGCAAACGTAAGTTAACTGCGTCAACCAGAGAAACCGATGCATGACTTACTCTTCGCGTCCGTTCGTGACGTCTCTGCTGTACCCCAAATGCCCTCTACCACCGCGCGTGAAAGGGCAAGAAACGCTCCGTTGCACAAGGAAAGCACGATATTGTATTTGCTAGACTTCATTCGAAGTCATGGAAGCGTTTGAGGGCTATTCCAAGGTCACGATAGCGACGCGACTGTAATGAATCCTTGAATATTCCGTCTGCATCAGGCGGACCAGACATGTCTGAAGACTCAAACGCCATTACGGGAATGTCCGAGGAGGCTGATTGTGAATTCCCGTGTACTTAGAAGTGTCAAGCACATCGTGGTAGCGTTAAAGAACGTTGAACGTTGAAGATTGTGGTTCCAGGTCGTCTTGAACATTGGACGGGATGGCCGGGCCGTCCGGGGAAAGCGGGGCGGTGCTCATTTTGAACGTTGTGGCCGCAGCGTTTCTTGAAAGAACGCTTCTTCACAATCGCCATGTTGTTTCTGAGGCGGTTCTAGCGTTCGCTGCATTAGCTCTTGTACGTAAACGTGAATGATTGGTTCGCAACTAATCTTTGATACTACGTACAGGTTCATGGTCAAGCCCGCATCTCATTGCGATGATCATGGGGCACTGCTCTGACACCGGTCCTCAAACTTCAAATCGAAGCATTCTGATAATCGGTAACAGGAATTGGAAGGTCGGATGATAGTACGCTAGCGTTGCGGTGCGTGGAAATATCAAAGGGTGCTCTTACTGTCAGTGGTTGTGCTGACTATCAGCGCAGCATACTAGCAGTCAAAGTCCGAAGGGCATCATCATCACAAGTAGCATTGCCATCGTCGTCGCGTCAATATCGAATCTCGCACAGGATTTTTTGGTCTAGGCTCTTGAGAGGTTTCATATCTGGAGCAGACCAGTGCGTCAGGCAGTGCAGAACACGTCGTAGCATTCTAATCAAGATCACTGGCAGCCATCCTTCTCGCCTCAAGGCTCAGGCAATGGCAATAATCTCTTCAACTCGCTTCGACAATATTCAGGAAACTTAGCGTGAGCACCGCGGCATCTCATAACACGATCTTCTGCTAATAAATCGAGCAGCACGGGAGTGTCCAGGCTCGTTGACGGGCTCAAATTAACGCTGAGGATCCCAAAGTGTCTCAGTGGCGAAAGATCCTTATGCAAGTAGAGCCTGCAGGTGCGTTCGGAAGCAACATTCAAGAAGACCATCTTTCTGTATCGGACGATGATTTATTGGGTGGGGACGATGGACACGATGCATTGGGGACAGATGCGACATCACTCGTGGATGCTGCCCTGCCGAACGAGGACGAATACCCTTTAGCTGCTAAAATCGAGCTTCTCGAGGCCGAAGGGCTCTCGGAGGTGGTTGCTTCGGAGGAGAGCGTTTTCAGTGGCACGTCAGATGAAGAAGACACTTCGAAGGGCGGTGAGAACGAACATCATACGGCTTGCGATCTCGACTCTCTCGTGTGGAGACGACTCCCATGGGACATCCTGACCATTGTGGTCGATTGGATGATCAGTGGAAACAGTCGTGGTGTCAAAGATCGCACAACCATTGAGAGGCTTGCCCTAGTGCGTCACGCATTGCTCAGACGATGCGTGCCGCTTCTGTATGGGGCACTGACTTACAAGAGCGACGACGAGGCGCAGCGTTTTGCTGCTATACAAGAAAGCCTAATGAACCCGCGCAGCCTCCTTCGTAACTACACCACTCACCTAATATGACGTTGCGACAAGTACGCACCCAACCACAGCCTCTCCACGCTCAATCGACTAGCGAAACTGAAATCCACCGCCGCTCATACGCTTTCCTACCTTGACCACCGCCGGGATTGCGATAAGAACCGCCCAATGCATCCAACTTCGTCGAAACTCCTTACCGGCTCTCTCGCACGTTTGTGCGGTATACGCAAGTTGTATTTGAAGAGCTGCTATCTTAAATCTTCTATAGACGTCCTTCGCATCCTAGCTGTATTGCTAGCACTGACTCACGCGCATCTGCAATCCCTCCACTGGATACATTCTCCGCCGCATTCATCGGCACTCTCTCTTAGAGCGCACAACAAATTGGCTTCCATTCACGTGTATCCATGCCCCGCAGTCTGGCCTATGATATGGTATTGGCTGGCATCACACTCCCGATCAACAAATGATTTCGCGGCCCCTTCCTTGGCCGAATGTTGCGCCATGGCTCATATTGCCAGGTGTTTCTCTGAGACGGTAATCACAGGCTGTTTGCATCTTGATGAGTCGCTGTACCCGCAAACATGTGAGTAGTCTCCTGTCGCTATTGCCGTCAACCACTCACACTCACCGAATCAAAGATTTTACGTGTAGTTCACGCGTCCCAAGCTCTTGAATTCCATGTGATACAGGACAAGAAAGGCAGCGTCAGCTACGTACGATGGATTGTCTGCCGCGTAGAAGGGCCTTTTATTGAAGACGTCAGCTCCGTGATGAACTCTGCGTTCAATCTGTATTTCTCTAACCTCCCTCGACCTGAAAAAAATGGTCCAGGAAGTCAAGCGGGAATACAGCTTCCCGGACACCAAAGTCGTGATCCCGCAGAGCGAGAGGTGTCTTTCCGGACAACGATCAGGTATCGTTCTCGGTCTGTTCGCGTCCTGAGCACACTGTTGAAACACCTTTGGTAGTTCTTTTTCGCTTGTAAAGATTGATACGGTCAAGACCCGAGGAGAAACATGGTCACTCAGATGCTAACGCTATCTTTCTATCTTGTCATCCGCAGTCACCACTGGTATGTGCGTCCTAGAAGGGACGCATCGCCGTTCTGCTATCCTACTACACTAGTAATGGATGTCCCTTTGCAGGTCCAGCGTTTTCTTTTCGACTTTTGGATTCGCCTCTTACGTCGTCCTTGCTGTCTGCCACTGCGGTAAACTCCAGCCGGCCACTACACAAGCAATGATCTCTCGTCTTCTAAATCGGGCAGTCCTCCTTCCTGTAGCAGTAAGATAACGTCCGGCCGACCCTCTAATCCAACATCACGTACGATCCGATTTCATCGTGGTATCGTCCTATATCTTCGCTCGCGCCATTGATGATGATATGCACGCAGATAACGTTCAATTTTTTTCAGGCTCATTCGAAGTCTATCTCACTCCGTGCGGTCTCTTCGTTTATGAACAGGCTCAATGTTGCTAATCTTGCACGATGAGTTAGTCCTAAACAAGCGTCGATGGATCACACGCCCAAACGTCTTAAGACGATGCCTGAACCGATGATGATGCAGTAGCCTACATAAACTCCCCTCCTTCTCGTTTCTCAGAAGATCTCCACATTCTTGTGAAAGCAGCACAAACAAACAGCGATGTCCGACATCACATTTCAAGAGCTCAGAGCTCTCAGTTCCCTCATTACGAGCTCCCTGGACTCCATAGAAAGCACCTTACGTTCTCGTGGGCAGCACTTTCCATCTCCCAGCCAGCCTTTCACCCTCGAAACGGAAGCTCCGCGTAACGCACCAGATGTGATGATTTCTTGCCAAATTCTCTCGGCAGCTGCAACGCAGCTCATTGCAGCGGTCCGCCCGCCAGGTCTTACTGCAATTATCACAGCAACGCAGGTGCGAGCTTTCTGTGTTGTTCGCGGGAGTGTGTTGATACCGATTGAACAAACAGTACCATATATCGTCTTGCCTCCATACAGCCATCCGACTCCACGTCCCGGAGATTCTAAGGGAGGCTGGCCCGCAGGTTTGTTTCATGATCCACTCAAGCTACATACAAGAATCATTTAACACGTCGTTTATAAGGGTCTCCATGTCAAAGACATTGCCGCTCCAACCCAAGTAGATTCTGCGAAACTCGGTACGTATCACAATTTGTGGCTGCAAACTGTACTCACATAGAATCAGCTCGCATTCTGCGCCTCCTTGTGACCAACCATATTTTTGTTGAGGTTGCCCCGGACATATTCGCGCATAATCGGATGTCATCTATGCTGGATACTGGTAAACCGGTGGTGGAAATCCTGAAGAAGTAGGTCATAATGCAATCATCAGCCACCGATAACTCATAAACTTACGATGGGCCTTTGCTCTAGTCCTGCCGATAAACACAATGATACCCCCGGCGTCGTAGCTCTCGTTGAACAACTGTGCGTGCTCAATTCCAAGGTGTCGCGTTTTCCATGCTGACACAGTGCTTTAGGAGCGACAATGCGTTCAAGAGTTCCTCTTACTTGTACGAAAGTCTCATTGACGAACGCACGAAAGGATCTGGTGACGCAGAGAAGGCTGCATTCTCACTTGCATTCAAGACCGACATGTCTTTTTTCTCGTGGATAGAACTGCCCGAAAATGCGTATGCGGTGAACCGTTTCGCAAGATCTATGCATGTCGTGGACAGCATGAGCTACGACGAGCACGCAGTGTTAGAAGGTGTGTCAAGGAAACATCTCCAGTTGTAACATATGCGAACTAATTCCAGGCCTTGGTTGGGATCGCCTGTCGGCGGGATCGACAATTGTCGATGTCGGTGGAGGCGTAGGATCGCAGGCCCTGGTATTTTCAAAGGCGTTCCCTCATCTTGACTTTGTCATTCAGGATCAGCCTAAGACCCTTGCCGCTGCTGATGAAGTAAGCCAACGTCAGTTGCTACTTCTATGCACATGTTTAAGCCAAGCCTACAGTTCTGGAAGGAGAAATCGCCTGAGGCACTCAGTACGGGCAAAGTCAAGCTGCAAGGTAATTCTGCATCTATCGCACTTCCGGATCTGTACTGACGTTCGGTATTCAGCTCACAACTTCTTTGAACCGCAATCCCTGAAGAACCCAGCTGTCTTCTTCATGCGCTTCATTATGCATGACTGGTCCGACGAAGCCTGCTTAACCATCCTCCGCCACCTCCGTGCCGCTGCCGCACCAGATACTCAGCTTGTTGTCGTTGACGCCATCATTGGCTACGCCTGTCCGGAACCAGCGATTCCTGACATCGAGGGTACTACCTCCCGCGTAGATGCACCAGCCCCTTTGCTTCCGCACATAGCCCGTTCCGCCCCAACGGATTACCTCCTTGATCTCACGGTACGCATTTGCTACCTGCGAATGGGGAAACTACTCACGGTTTTTGCTGGTCAGATGATGACACTGCATAATGGCCTCGAGCGTACCTTGGTGCAGTTTAAGAGGCTCTTCGAGGAAAGCGGATGGAAGATCACGAAAGTATATCAGGATCGCAAGTTCGGCCCTAGCTCCAAGATTATAGGTATTCCAGCTCTGTCGTGAAGTGGACAACGATTTGACACTGAGTGATGCGTAAGCCTGAGCTGTTCTCAACGAGCAGTAATAGTTAAACGGCTTGATCTTTGTACTATGATGCTCCGCCTTCCAAAGATGTTGTACTTGAAATATTCCTCGATGTCATGACAATCGTGTTGACCCGGATACAGGTTGGTACACACTCCTATTTCAAGGGATAGAGTGAAAAAGGGATCTCGCACCATGGCCGTCAAGTCTCACACGTATTTGTGGTTCTCAATGGCACACAGACGCCGTCAATCAATCGCACGTTATACAGTGGTTCAACAGTTTCACAGGCATGCTATACATACAATTATACAATACAGCTAGTTTACAATGGTAGGCATGCGTAATAATAGTGTCATCAAGAGGAAATTACATTAAAGCATTACAGACTGCATCTCATCAGGATAGCCCAGATAAGGCAGGATTAAGCGTCGCTGTTCCCACCGTACGCATAACGTTTCTCCCCATCGATGACCTCGTGCTCATACAGTGGTGGCAAAGGCTCGACATTCATGCGGAAGAGGTACTTCTTGATGTTCAACGGCAGCGACTTCAGCTGATAGGCAGCATGGGTCCGCGTAGGAACGGAGAACACTGTGAACACGGAATGTTCAGCTTGAGATCACATAGGATGGGAGCGTGTGACTTACCTTGGTCCAGTTCCTCGAGGGAGAGCGCCTTCGTCTCCGGCACGAAAAGAAGGATGATCACGAAACCAAAGGCATTCCACGCAGCATACCATCCAAACGCTCCTTGGGGAGTGAAGGCGCCAAGTAGTCGTGGGAACGTAATGGCAACGACGAAGTTGCTGTAGAGATTGATTAGTCATGGGCGATAGCGAACAGGTCACAGTCAAAAACTCACAAGAACCAGAGAACGGCGGTTGAGAAGCCCATTCCGACATCACGTACATACAGAGGATAGGCCTCAGCAGAGTACTGCAAAAGATTATGAGCCAACGGATTCTTCAGACGACCAATCTAGGCTTACGGTGAATGGTACAGGGCCTTCACCCGGTGAGTATGCCATACCAAACAGATAGATGCCTAGTGCGACAACCGCCAAACGCGCATTGCCAGCTGGTATCCAGAACGCAAAGCCGGTCATGAGAAGGAAGATAGACATGAGCGGGAATGTCGTCAACAGCAAGTTGCGCCGACCAAACGTGTCAATTGTGTATACCGCGGGGAACGCGAATACGAAATTGATCATGCCGAATCCCCAAGAGGCGAGGAGTGCTTGAATGTTGTTGAAGCCCGACTCTGAGAAGATGTTCGACGAGTAGTACGCAATCACGTTGACACCGCAGAACTGCTGCATGAACATGACAATGAAAGATGCGAGAGTAGCACGGCGGTTGCGTGGTACGGTGAACAGCTCCAACAAACGGTATGACCCAGTCTCAATTTCCTTCTCCGCCTCGAGCAGGACATGAATATCTGAGCGCACAGTGTAAGTTTGGACTAGCATTCGATACGAGCACACTTACAGTAGAGATCACGTGCGGCCTGCAGATCGCTATTGCGCAGGCGAAGGAGAGATTGATACGCCCGGTCGTAGTGGCCCTTTTTGATCAACCAACGAGGCGACTCGGGGCAGAACAGGACCTGTGTCATGATAACCAATGCAGGGATACCAGCCTACAGAGACCGAAGCACATGAGAACCACGAAACACATCGCAAGTATCTGGAAGACTTACACTGCCTAGCATGAGACGCCAGTTCAAGCCTTTGATATTGTGCTTATCTGGTACATGGTAGAACGCAAGATCCATCACATCTCCAATCATGATCCCGAAAGCCGTCCACATTTGCCTAAGAACCCCAGGGTCATATAGTGATCGATCGAGCTATACGAGTAAACATACCACATCATGACGAGAGCTCCGCGGATGATCGGCGGGGCGCACTCAGCAGCGTAGACAGGAACAGTGGCCGATTTAGGTCCAATACCGAGGCCCAGGACGAAGCGAGCAACGAAAAGGTGTTGCCATGAATTTGTGACGCCCTGCCAGATACAGGTCGCAAAAGATATGAACGCGGTCACAAATATTGTGCCGCGGCGACCTAGCCATTCATTCAATGGAACAGACAGCCAGCAACCCAGAAAAGCACAGCATAGCTGAACGATGGTCAGAGTAATGCCAGGAAAACAAGCTAGATAACAGACTTACATAAGGAGCCGAATTCACCAGTCCGAGCAACCATTGATTACGTCCTGCATCCCCCGTTGTGGTATTAGGGTCGATACCAAACTGTGGCGCAAAGAACAGGTTGGCGCCGTTGATGACTGCTTCATCCATCTAGGTCAATTAGGGTTAATATGCGAGGAATACAAGCAAAGTGAAGGAAGACGTACACCCTGTACGGCTGCTGCGAGAGAACACATGATGACCAAGTAGTAGAGCTCAAAGGGCTGTGACCACCGATGGGTCACTTCCCGGCGAAGGATGGCTCGATCCTCTTCTGTGAGAAGAGGCAGATCCTCGAACCCACTGGGATTCTGTGCGACAAGAGCGCCCTTCTTGAAGACATCTGTGAGGTGACCAAGGCCATGGCTACTCGCAAATCGGGCGGCGCTGGCCATGAGCTGGTCGTGTGGCATACCCTCGAGAGGGTTTGCGAGTTTGGCATCGATGGTCTTGGGAGCAGCATCGATGTGCTGGATGCTGGCGGAGATCTCGGAGACAGTGTCGCGTTTCTCGACGGATGTCTTCGCCTTTTCGTTCTCGTACGACATCGTGAATGAGTGGCGTGCGCGTGGGTCCCTTGATGGCGCGTCTGCGTTGCAATGAGTGCAAGAGAGAGGGATGGCACGCCGTCCGACGGGGAGGCTGACTGCCTTATATAATGGCGTTGGATGGCCACTCCGTATCTATGGCCGCCTGTGGTCCAAATCAGAACCATTACTCCATACGCAGATATGTTCTGCCACGAAAGGAACTGAAAGGAAGCGCGGGGTAAGATGCAAATTTCAGGGGATGTGATCGAAGCCCCACCGGCTAACGCTCGGAAACACAGCTCGAGAAGCCTTTCCCCGCATTCCTCAAGTCTAATCGCGAGAGAGAACCTCGTAGCCACGGCTGCGTCACTTCTGATATACACAGTTCTCAACCACAGTGAAAATGTATAGACTCACAACACACCTTGGATTTCCCCAGGCCGGACTTCAACGCTGAACATACGACCGGCTGTAGACTTGGTGGCGTCCGAGCTTCTCTCCATCCCGCTCAGCGGACGCGATATAGCCGGACGCCGGGCCGTCGTCAGAGCTAACTCGGCAAGGTCGTGCTCGCCTCCACCCAATCTGCTCGCCAGTTCGACCCTGCACAGCGTGCGGTATAACACCTATCGGCCGCTAGAAAGACTTCGGCAGCTGGCTTGGTCAAAACTCTCGCCACCATGAACATGATAGACTCACAGGCAGGGAATGCTCACCAACGACTGCAACAATACAGCATCGCTAATTTGTATTGACCAAGAGCGAGGGCATCAACCGGCAGGTGAACTTTGACGTGACGCACACGCACGCAACTTTCCAAGCATCCCTCGCTTAGGGCTGCAGCTGCGCATTCCGTTGAGACGCTCTGGTATCAGTAGGAGATCAGTACTCGTATCAGCTCTGCTCCAGCAGCGCTACATACCCATCAAAACTCAGAGGTCATCTGCACCCCATTACACACCCTCGTTCTCATCGGCATCTACTGTACAGAAGGTTATTCGAACTAATCAGATGGCGAGAGCATACAGCAGATAGACACACCTTATAACTGCACAAGCACGACTCGTTGTTCGACGTTCGTACGTGGGTGTTCGTAGCAACTCGAAAAGCGGAATTGTAAGACATCGTGGCGTAGTACCACAGATCGAAGATCCCGATCGTTCAAACTTTGGCGCTCGCCCGCCCGCTATGTCTTGAAACAAAAATATTTACCCTGCATTTTTGTACCCTCTGTAGACGTCACTTGAGCTGCCAACACACGTTGCACATCATGTGGATAGCAGGTAGTGTCGAAAAAGTACGCTTAAATGTTGAAAGTGTCAAGAGAAGTGATCAAGGGTTTGAGGTCCGGTAGCGAGCGCACTCCTGTGACCCGTCAAAGACGGTGGGGGTCATCGCACAGTGAAGCGGAACATGATAGCTGCACTGCGACAACGAACAAGAATGTCCCCATGGCCCCCACCTTGAGCTGGCTAGTCGGATCGGCAGTGTAAGCTTTGAGATGGGACGACGGACGTCGTTAGTCGTGGATGTTGGCATCTTGACATCTGTAGGATGAAGAAAACAACATGACATCATGGTATGTGCCGCAATGTTGACGAGGGCTCACACGACAGATGTATGGTGCGGTCGAATTTTGTGAACAAAACCCGAGACGACAGTGGTCGGCCTGAGCGGTATCTCAGCATCTGCGCTTGCGGCCTTGTAAGAAGACTCAAGTTTGTGGGTCCACGATGTTCTGTCTTCGAACCTTTACCATATTGTGTTCTTGGGATCGACGACAGCGGTATACGTTCAACCACACTGCAAATCGTTCTCGAGGGACAGCTCCGCCATGGAGCCATGAAGAGGTGGTTATTCGGTTCACAACCTGGAGTATACAATCAGCATCGCGAACTTCCTTGTCGATTAGAGTGGAATGCCTACTATTGATGCAAAAACCATATGCGAGGGAAACCTCCATCGAATATCCTGTAAAATGATGCCAACGGGGTCGACGACTCGTCTTAGCTAGACGTCAAGTAGAACAAACATTCTTGAACTAGTCGTGCCTGCCTGGCCGTTCTCTCACGGAATGGAATATGGGATCCAGATGACCACATCCTCTCAAAATTGTAGTACATTGCAACATATAAATCCCGCAAGGAAATAGGAATGGAGTACACGCATTGCACCTGCTCGGACACCGCTTTGCGCAAAAGGCATACCAGGACTACTCGCCTTCTCTCCCCTTTCTCGCGTGAGTGTTATGCTGACCTTCGTCGAGCCAGTTGAAGGCTAACACTCGCCTCTTCGAGACCCTCATGATTCAATTCCGAAGCGTGATATTTGGTTGTGGCCGCCGTCAAGCATTGATGGTAAGGATGCGATAATCCGTGATGTTCAATCCACCATGACCCTGTGTATCGTGTCAGCACCACTGACTTCGCGCATGTAGAGCAACTTACAGTTGGCTCGCCTGTTACGGTGAGCGCAGGGTTTCCGTCCACTACACGCGAGGGACGCTCGCCCACCCACTCCACTTGTGTTTCGCGGTACGGGAGGTTCGTGATGATATCCTCGGCGAAAAAGACGCGAGAAATCACGGTGGGACTCAGTACAATGCGCCCGGGATATGGATCCACGATCACATCCTTCGAGTGTTCGCCCTCCTGGCGTTCGTGCCCCGCAGATCGCTGCTTCTCGTGATGCTGGCTCAGGTCCCGGGCGATGTCCAGCGGGTTGAAGTCCATTAGCGTGGTATGTTCCGGCTCGTGCACCAAAAGCCGGAATCCGTCACATGTCAGGGACGCCTTTGGATTCATCAAGATGTCTGCGGCGACTGGGACACACCGCGTCGACGCCGGCCCCCAAGCGTCCCATGGAATGACGCGCGGCTGGAAAGCCGGCCCCTCTGCATCTTTCGTGCGCGCCTTGTACGCCCCGACCTCGTCGCGGAACACCGTAAACGGGATGACAAAAACGCACGTGATACCCTCGTCGTGATGAAGGTGGCGGTCGGAATGCATGTACGGACGTTTGATAACGAGCATGGGTGGATTGGGCACGCTATGGAAGGGCTCCAACGAGCCTAACGCACCGTTCATCGACTCGTCGAGGAACCAGCCCGTTGTGAAGCAACCCGGCTTTATGGAAGGGAACTGGTACGTGGCGACGTGAACCGGTATCCATGTACCGTCAGGGGCTCGTGTTGTCAGGCCTTCGTCGATACTGTGTAGTTCTAGCGAGTAGTTGCCGCCAGCATACGACCCCAGTAGGAAGGAGGTAGTCGAAACAAAGGCAAAGAGATCCCGTGCATTCGCATTCTCCACGCAGGCGTCACATGCCAAGTTCTGATAACGATAGTTGGTTCAATTCGACGCAACGAAAAGGATACAGGACGACTGACTGTTTCGATGGCACCTGTGTAAAGGTTGAAGACATTTACCACAGTGCTGTACTCAGGGGGCATAGGAGCTCCTTCTTCTGGCGTTCGTATCCGCAGTCCAACAAATACGAGAGCTGCTAGGTGACCGTAGATCCGCAATGTCGTCTGGACGTCTTCCATCTGTGGATGAGGGACTTGCAGGGGCTCTTCGTGCAGAAGTTCGCCACTGGAAAGAACCATGACGTGGAGGCTAAAATATAGTCAAACGAGGTATCAATAAAACGCGTTACGGTAGCGGTATAGATACGTACAGGAGATTATGTTTATTCATGCCTAAGAAGACGGCCAAGTCCTGCGCAGGGTCGATCGCTGTCTCCAGCCAGAAAAAGTCGAGCATGCCGGGATCCAGCGTCCAGCTCTTCTTGGACAAGTTCAGTCCGTCTGTACCGTCGACGTGCAATGACATGAACTCAAACTCTCGATGCAGGACGTTTCCCGCATATGTCCACTCGTATTCATACGGCAACGATGCCCCGAGCCCAAAGCGCGCCCGCTTCCAGCTGGCCTGCATCTGCCGCAGCATCCGCAATTTTTCTGTGACGGCCACATCGCTTGACTCGTTGTCGGTACAGTATGCGACTGCGAGCTCGACCTGATACTGCAGCTGCGGCGTACTGTCGATGATATCCCGGAGCCGCTTCTCGACCTGCGATCAGAGGGGAAAAGTGTAGGTTCCGTGAATGTGAGTGGGTGTACAAATTGAATATTTTAGAACCTAAGCACCTTGCGACATCGTAAGAGATCTTTCAGGTCGAGGAATTGGAGTATCTTGACGATGAGTTCGGTGGGCAGTTCGCTGTACATGGCCTTTTGCAATGATGGACGATAAAGAAGCGGAGAAAGCCCGTAAGCGCCCAATCACGCGTCACGGGAATTTGCGGCGAACGCTTCTTTGACAGGCTTCGGCACAGACGCCCACTGCGCTCGCCATCAAAGCGGCCCGACGTCGCTTGGACGTCGGTCAACAACGATCGCTTGAAGCACACAAGCAATGTTTAGAAAAGCACTTGTGACAATGCATTGGTACAACTACAGTGATGCGAGGCAGACGGTAGGAAGACAACAACAATGATGACGATGATGACGGTGTATGATAGATGGTGCACAATAAAAACAACTTCGACGACACGCGAGCACGAACTCGAACAATATGTTAGGAATAGGAAGCAAAACGAAATCCCGGACGGAGGCCCAGCGGAACGGTGAGAATCGCGACGAGGGTGGAATGGAGATGGAGTGGGGTCGGTGGGCGAAGGAAGGAGGGGAGAAGGCGGCCAGGAGTGTGCATGGCTTGAAGCGTCGAAGTCGGTTGTCGTCCGTTGATGGTCCGCGGCCTGGTATTTTGGTATGGCAAGTCCACGATGAGTGAATGAGAATTGTCGCCATAGAAGAGGAAGAGACGGAAAGTGGAGGGAGGTCGAGAGGGTGAGGATGATGAGGATGACGAGGATGACAGCAGGTACGGAGCACAAATGTAATACTTAAACAGCGTCCATAACTTGAATGGCGGAGAAAGTCGGAAAGGCGGTGAATAGGTGGGGTAGGATGCGAGGCCGACAAACCGTTTCTGTTGCTGTTGCTGTCAATGAACAAACATAAACCACAGGCCATTTTCAATCGGTGTTGACCATCTCGATCGCGCCGCATTCTTCGCAGTGGGCCCACATCGTCCGTTGGCCGTTGATTCCTGACGCGCATGCCATGCGGAGTTTGGGGATCTGGGAGCAGTTGCTAGAGCCGCGGAAGTGGCGATCAGCGACGTTCATGGCGGACGGAAGATGCAAATGCAAGAAAATTACTCCGGCGCGTCCTCCGACAGTGAACAAGTTATATACCTACCCGTGATGTGTGAACGCAGAGCCTCTGGGTTGGATGAGACCGACGGATTTAGGGCTGTAGGTGGCAGGTGAGTCGAAGTAGTTCGGGGTGTTGGCGGTCATGTCTTGGTCTATGGCGGGATAGAGGACGAAGTTGGGGTAATAAGCTGTGTCAGCGTAAACACGGTGCACGTCGAAGACAGTCGTCGGAACTTACGAGAGCTGGCAGGAGAGTTCTCCAGCGACGACGCCTCAGAAGAGAATGTACTGGAGGTCGAAGGAAGACGCGTGTGGAACGGGCCGTCGGGTATGGACAGAGGAGTGAGGAGGTCCGTGTCAGAGGAGGCATCGGACATGGCGACATCCATGTCTGCGTCCGCTTGTGGGAAAGGAATGCGGTTGGGCCTCTTCGCAATCTGTGCACGTTGAAAACGATAATGAGAAGTGGAAACAGACGCGCGCGCATACATGGACCCACCGAGTACTCGACCTCCTCGTCGAAGTCAATGGACAACTTTCTTTTGCAAGACATGGCAGAGGACGACGGAGAGAGGGTAAGGGTACAAGGATTAATTATCCTTAGCGCAGGCAGAGAAAGCTGCGAGTGCTGGGAGGAGAGGAGAAAGAGATGAGAGAGGGGTGAGATTCACACCTAGGCAATCTTATACGCCCCTTTATTTATCTTTATTTATTTCGTCACATACCGCCATTTTCGGCTTACCTAACGTCGGCTTTCCCCTTCGGCGGCGCCGGTTCAGCCTCCCATTGGCTCCTCGGTCTCGGACCCCAGAATTCGAGGGCATAAGCCGGAAACACCGAATATTCCGGGAGGTGGCATCACATCAATAGTCACGGAATGTTTCCCTGCATCGAGGTGCCGCATCGTGCCGAGAGGAAGTCCTGCGTCGAGTCCCAGAGACCTCGCCCGTCCGCGAGAGACCGTCATCCAGAAACGGGAGACCGTCGTCCAGAAGAAACGGACGCGGGTCTGGCGGCACAAGAGAGGCTCCCGAGTCGAAGCAACCAGCCAGCGAAAGAGCAGGCAAGAGCGGCCCAACGGTATCTCAGTCACCCCGACAAGCGTTCGGAAGCCGGTGGCTATTGCGCGCGCACTCGACGGACAGTTCCACGGCACAGCTTGCCTTCAGCGGGACTAATCGTGGTAAAAATCAATCGGCGCCACATGAAACCACAGCGACGGCTATGCCAACGCTGCATTGCGGAGATGGGTACTAGACGTGATAGACCGTCGCGAGGATCCTTCTAGAGGCGGGAACAAGTGGCAGTGAAGCTTGACAAACGACTCTTCACTTAGAACGCACGATAAGATAGACGGCAACACGTACTGAACATCTCCCGCACCGTCGCCCTCGCCGCCGACGATAGTGACTTCGAATATTCCTAAAGAGCTTTGATTTAAGCTTCAAGCATGTTCGAGCTGGCGTCACCTTCACGTGTCGTGTCCTGCTGGTCATCCAGCGAAGCGCTCCAGCGAGCAAGGCCTTCCATGGGAAACAAGGTATCAGTCTATTCAATAGTCCGCGCGCAATGATGTACAGGTCCGTCCCAAACCACGTCATTTCGCCATCGCTACCGACTCCGAGTGGATTAGCCCCTTGCTCAGCAGATATTCGTGGTGCTCTTCTATGTGAGCCCGCACTTGTCGGTCGACATCCCTCCGCCAGATGGGCATCCCGATCTGACGTGCATGATTTAACAACCGCCGAGACAGCGATAAAGTACGAACAACACTTACCGCCCCAATGATGCAATAGATTTGGTCCATGAATCCGTTGCTTCCTGGCGACGATCCTCTACACGACGCACGGAAGGCATTGCCGATGAAATCGTATGTTATGTGGAATTTGCCCTTCTCCACGCCTACAGCCATTGTCAACGGAAGGAGTGCAACGTGAACAGAACAACACTGACCTTTCAGCAGATGCTCCGCGATCTCTTCAGGATGCATCCCAACATCCGTCTCTTCTAATTGCAGCGTAATTTTTGGTTTCACTTTGTTTTCTTCGATAAATCCGGGGCTGAGGATCGTCCCGGGGAAACACATGTGTACGTCAATCCCATATAACATGAACTCGGACTGTAACGCCTCTGCTAAGCCTATGCAGCGTGTGTATATTTTAACACATCGTTTAACGCAATTCATAATCAACTGAGACTCACCTCGGATAGCAAACTTCCCCGGAGAGTAGGTCGAGTACCCAACCATCGAGAAATACGCTAGCACAGACCCGACAAAGACAATCTTGCCCTTGACACCGTCTCGCACCATGCGTTTCGTCGCAGCCTTAGGATTATGTTAACGAGCGACTGCGAGTAAAGTAGCATGGTACATACCAGAGCTGACCACGCTTGCGCCCAATATGTCTCCTGCATCGTCAAGGTCAAACTCTCCTCTGTCTGCTCCACAAAGAACCCCGGGCGACTCTTGCCTGCACACAAGAAAAGAGCGTCGGGGCACCGTCCATTATGTGGCTCGCAGGCTGCTTCGAGCGCAGCTTCTGCTTCTCTGCACTGATCTATTGCATAGGAGTAAGACTTGATGATCTGGTCCGGTGACTGGCGGACAGTCTGACGGTGTGGAGGTGGTTAGATGATTATTCGATGATAATTGCGGGCGTCCTATACGCGTATGTCCAGCAACGCGCTCACGGGATGTGAAACCGTGCCTTCCGCAATATGGACTCGAGGGTCCAGAGTGCAGTCCGGAAAGCATACGGGGCAGAAAGCGAGACTGCGTTTTGCGCCGTTCATAGCGTAAGGAGGGTGCACATGCGAGAACGGCTTGATAACAACGCGTATTTGGAACTTCCCGCGAGAACTGAAGAGCGCAAACGACTTACCTCGAGCACTTCGATGGCCTTCTCAAGCCGTTCAAGGTCTCGCGCAACGATAGATACGTGCGCGCCCCGCTTGACGAGAACTTTCGCAAGACCAAGGCCCAAGCCTGACGACCCACCTGTAACATAGCAGTGCTTCGCGCTACTCATTAGCAAGACTTCAGTTCGAATGGTATCCTGCACACACCTTACCCCGCGGGTCCCACTTTTTCTTACCAAAGAACATCGAGGACACCACGAGCGTGGATATTAGCACGGCTATGTACGCCGCCGCCGTCGGAAACATCGAACAAAGGGTGTTGAACGAAAGACGCTTGACAGGACGTTGAGGCTCCCGCGCTCGGCGATCTCGGCATGAGTAGCCACGTGGATTGGGTGTCCAATAGGCGGGCCACAGTGCTTTTGGCCACGACCGCGACCACGACCACACCGACTTCCTCATCGTCGTCCGCATTGTTGACGGTGTTCGTCTCGTCAGAGAGGTATGTCGGCATCGTTTCGAATTCAATAAGATTTAGGTATCAACTAACAGCGGTAAACCCTAGATGTCCGAGGATGCCTTACCAGAGTTCCTCGATCCGCTCTCGGACTACCTCTCGTCGGTGCTTCCGCCACCACTCTATTCCGTGGTGACCACCGCGTTCTCTTACGCCTTTACGCTCATCGAGTCCCTCATTGACCTCGCTGTCACGCTCATTAAAACCTCTCCATCCTCATGGGAAGCAGACAAGATCCTTCCACCCATCATCACGCTGCTCGCGGCATACCTCGCGCTGCTCAGCTTTTACCGCACAACAGGATGGATGATTCGCACAACTTTTGTCTTCGTAAAGTGGGGATTCATACTCACGACACTCGGAGCCGCCGCTGGCTACTTTATCGCGAATGCAGACGTCGGGGGTGCGAACGGGTTGGGACAGTTCGGAAGTGGAATACTTGGGTCATTGGGCGGCATGCTTCTGGCCATGCTGAGCGGGGACACCCAAAATGCCGACGCCAAACGGCGCACACGTGCGCAGTCATCGCGCCAAAGGCAAGAATCACGACCCAAATCTTGGGAGTCATGGGACAGGCATCGCGAATGGCAGTACAGCGAGAATGCACGGCAAGAGGACGAGGGACAAGGCACCAATGTGCAAGAGGTGATCGGGAAGATACTGGGTTCAGCAGGGAATGCTGTGCGGGAATCTGGCTGGTGGGAAGCGGCGAAGGGCGCGGTGAATGAGTTCTCCAAGAACACGCAAGGGGAGGATCGAGAAAGATCGGATCGCGCAGACACCGAAAGAGAGTCTGGGCGAGGGACAAAGTCAAGCGGTCGACCAAGCGGTCGAAAACAGGAGTCGCGATGAATGTACTCTCTGGGATACGAGGAACCTCTCAAGTAAATAACTATTGTATTCGTATTGTATATATACTTCGTCACATACCCTCTGGAAATATGTCCACCGACCTCGCGTGCTATACAAACAACCGTACATCTTTGAGCAGCGATAGATATATGCCATCCGTTACAGCGACGCGGAAGGAACGATGGGACTGATGTTGCAGATCTTACTACAGAACGGCCTGGGCTATGACCGAAGTGTAGAGAAGAATATTAAGAGCAGAATATGGGGTCGTGATGCGCACAGGATTGGCTGCTCAGCGAGACATCGACCTCAATCCTTGCGGCCGCCACGTCTCGGAAGCTACACTGTCGCGCAGTGATGCGTGCAGTTGCAGAGCATGCACGAGATGTGGCCCGAAGAATTAAGATCGGTGAAAGCCTGCAACTGCACAATATTGTCAGAGGTCGGTTTGGATTGCGAGAGTAAGAGGGGAGAAAGTAAGGTGAATAGACGTACGCAAGGCTGTACGTGCTTTTATGCCCACCTCGACCTCGCTTACGTAGTGGCTAATTAGACTG